>JAQPZY010000183.1:0-64128 GCA_029931535.1 Margaritifera margaritifera | reverse complement strand
CAAACACAAACACACAATCCTTTTTTTTTATTTTTTTTATTTTTATCAAACACAAACACACAATCCTTTTTTTATCAAACACACACCACACTATCCTTTTTTATTTTTTATTTTTTATTAAACACACACCACACTATCTATGCAAACATTATTCTTTTTGGGAAAGGGAATTTTTTGTTTGGTGGGTAAAACACAAACACACAAACATACACACACATATATATGGCAATGATATGAAAATTAATCTTTTCTTGATTAATGGGTGGCCCTGAAAAGGACCGTTGGGGTTAAGAAGTTATGTTGTTTAACTCTTAGTTGCGGCAGCAGTAGCGGCAGCCGCAGCAGGGCGGCCACGTTTAGCCACTGGTCTCACGGCTTTAAGACAAGCTCTCTTTCTGGTAAAAGAGAAGGCAAACTCATCCCAATCTATCTTACAGCTGACTTCTCCGTCGGGTAGTTTCATGGACTGCAAGAGTTGTAGCTGCTGCTGCTGTTGTTGTTGTTGTTGTTGTTGTCTTTGCTGCTGCTGCTGTTGCTGCTGCAGTCTTTGTCTCTCCTCCCATTCCGTTCTGTCCCTAATGATTTCTTCTCTTAGGACTTCTTCCACCAGATCATGAGCCATTTGTAGGAAGATCATTGTCTTTCTCTCAGGGTTGGTGTCCATCAAATGATGCTTCACCCTCTGCATGTTCACCATAGCTTCGTTCAGTTTGCTTATCTTGGCTGCTGCCATCTCCTTGAAGTGTTGTTGAGATCTTGACGAGTCAACGAGAGTGACTACACTGTTGTTGTTGTTCTTGGATTAAAGTCGTGTGCGCCCTTCGGGCATGCACGACTATGTACCCCCGTTAGGGGGATTAAATATGTGATTGAACACATTTTTATTTTGGTCAGGTGTGTTAACAGTTCGTAACACACCTGACACTTACAGATGTACACCCCTCCAGCGCAGCATGGTTCCCCGCTAAGGAGGTTAAAATGAATGCGCGCTATTGGAGAGTGAGTACATTTAACACACCCTACAGTCAATGCATGGTTTCCCCACAATGGGGGTTCATTGAACGCACGAAATCGTAAGGTGTGTTGATATACCTGTACATAGGACTAGAACCACAATATTTACAGGTATATATGTGCGCGTTGTAGCGCACGTTGTTGATTAAATTGCTTCAAGTACACAGTCTGGAGTGGCACAGGCGGCACGGACTAGGCAAGCGAAAGCGCAAAGCGTGACGGAAGTTGAAACGCCAGGAACGTTCATACATGATCAAATTTTGCCCAGTTAGACTAAGTCGGGCTGTCCCTAATACCAATAAAGTGTAAGCCACTTGTTCAATTATGACAATACTATGAATTACAAAGAATTTTCCATTTAACGCGAATATTTCTAGTAATGAAAATTTTGTGTACAAAGTGTACATATTATTTGCAAAAAACAATACCAATCTTTGAGTAAGAATTACTCATATCTTTTTCGGATCACGCTGACTACAATTGTAAGTTGTAATTTTTAGAAGGTGGTTCGAAATTGATCAAATTTGTGTTTTCAGAGAGTATAATCAAAAGGGGTTTTCGAAAAAAGTTAAATTGAAAACCCCATTGATTCAGGCAATGTGATAGCCCTTAGAAGGACTGTTTAGCCCTTAGAAGGACTATTGTTAACAGCAGGTGGTCCCCGGTAGAGAAGCTCTGTCTGTCTGCCGTGCCGGCTCTCTCTTTAACGCAGCGCCCCCTTGGTAGCTCGCTATATGCTGCTCCATGTGGTCGGCTGTTGGCGGGGGGATAGGTCGACATTTCCTCAATTGGTCAGCACAGCAGCTTGGCCCCATACTTCCATACCAAGAGCGAGTCATTGTAGTTGTAGTTGGGTGTCCCATAGCTGCTGCAAGGCTGCCAAGACTGCCTCCTTCCCTCCTCGTCCACTGCGTCTCCCTCTACCGTAGAACGTTTGCCATACGTCTGCACTCTCCACCTGCTGCTGCCTGAATGAATGGTGACTACACTGGCCAACGCACCGCTTTATATGCTAGAAGCGCGGACGCGATGGAACACATGGGGTTCAGATCGAGAGTGAGAAATGGATAGAGTGGGTGACTTCAGATCGATAGAAAGAGATAGATAGAACATAATAATTTTTTTCAAATTCAATAAAAAAACCACACAACACCATTTTTTTTCAAAAAATCAACATTTTTTTATGAACAACAAGAAGCTTCTTTAACATAAAAATGCAAACTAACAATCAACAAGATATTAAACAGGAACGTATTTACAGGGTTGACAACGTTGGGGAGGTAAACTTAACTTCAACTTTTCTACATCTACATCATTCTGATGCACATTACGTTTCTGAGCTAAAGACAAGAGATATCCATAACGTTCACAAAACCATCGTTCTACTTTAGCATCGTTTCGAGCATAGTCTCTATCAAAACAAGTCACTAAATGTTCTAAGGAATATCCAAGACTGCGTTGATGAAGAAAATGTACACAATATTGTCCACACGCCATTGAATCCGATCCTTGTAATCGAACATTATTGAATTGAGTAGAGACGGCATTTCTTCTCATAAAGTCGATGATGTCGTCTTCCAAATGAGGTAAGCGATAAGAATCAAAATATTCCACACCTCCACTGGTCATTGGGAAAGTACACGGCTACCCAATGGGTTCCTGGTCGATGACTGTCGTCGGTATTGATGACATAGGCATGAACGTCTTTAGGTTCGCGATGAGGTAGTTCATCTTTAGCACACACCACAGGATTCCAAGAAGAAGTGTAGGAACTGCGAGTCAACAGGTAATGAAGTTCCCTGGTATCCATTTTTTCTTCACAGGTAATAATGAGTCATCAATCCACACTTGACTGTAAACTTGAATTGATCTGTCAAGTAATTCCACGAATACTCACGGCGGATAGTTTCTGTACTCTGTTGAATGAGAGCTTCGATGCGTTTGATCTCCAGAGGAGTGAGTGGAGGTGAAGAAGAATCCTGCAAGTCTTTATACCATTTTCTCAACACCTTTTCTTCCGAGATTTGAGACCAAGCCTCTTCATAAAATTCATCCATTCTTTCTTCGGCCGTCATCATCAAACATTTGTCGTGTTGTTTCTGACTGGGATGATCGATTTGACATCCATGACAATGTTCTCGGGTCAGGGTGTTCATTCTTTCAATCAATTCCTGCACATAACAGGAAACTAATGTTTTTCTTGTTCTGGCCATCGATAAATAAATCCAGTAAACTTGGGAACAGTATTGTTTTCTTCTTCTTTTTTAGGTTCTGAATGAATGACTTCGTCATCATCATCAGTGGTAGTTTGTGACTGCTGTTGTGCTTCACAAAATCCCTCGTCTATCTCCATAGGTTCTTCTTCGCCGTGTTGCATCTTTTTTCTTTTCTTCTAATAGTCTAGAATCACTTCTCTCAAACTGTTGATCTCTAGAGTATTATCAAATTCTGCATACAAGACGACGTTCTCTGTCTCGGGTAGAGGATTTGCAAACTCAAGTTCCACACGAAGTGGGCCTGATTTTATAGGCTGGAAATGTCCTTCGTCGCTGCCTTGGTCAGGAGTGAAATCAAAACCCCACAAGGCATACCCTCCTGCATAATCCTGGTACGAAATGCCGTGGCTGGTGTTGGTGCCTAACTGTCCTGTGGCTTCAAACAGACTCAAGTAAGATCGCAAGTAATTTTTCTGGGTAAAGTCAGGTTCAAAAGGTCTGGTACACAAGGCCTTGCCATCTCGACTGACTTCTATCTTTTTGACGTCAAAGTGCTTGAAGTTGAACGGATTTTCTTTGTGGGATCCATTGAAGGCTGAATTAGCAAACGTTTGGGCAGCTGTCCTTGGAAGACGTGATCTTCGACTTTGGATTGGGCTCTAGTGCCAATGGTAAAGGTTTTCACTTCCACTCGTCGCACAGGATACTTGGCAGTGGTTCTGCTCAAGGTTTGACTGATGTCGTTGGCTACTTTTGGTAAGACTTCTACAAGGCGCACGTAAAGTCTGGCTTCTTCGATATAGGTTTTCCACGGGTTGTTGTCACCAGTGACCATCAAATAGAAAGCAGCACTACTGCGATTCAGTCTCAGGCGTACATCTACTTCGTTCAACAAATACTTGTCTTGCAACCACATGTCCAAATGCAAACGATCCATCAGTTCTAAACTGTTTCGGATTTTCTCTCGACGGGCGTTAAATCCCACATTGTACGGGGTTTCTGGAGTTATATTTTCAGTTAGATCGTCACCAGCCTTCGTAAACTTCGCTGGTACAGTCGGAAGTGTGTCGTTGAAGATATCAACAATCTTTGTATTGGGGGGGGGGGCCTCCTTTCTCGTTCCCGCGTTGTCAGGTTTCCAGACCACCGAAGCATCCAGATGAGTGTTCTTGGCTTCTTTTCCGTACGTCAAGAGATTTTCCAATTAAGCACGGTAAGGGTAAGTATCCAAACTGCTGCTGACCAGTTTGTTATTCAAGTACAAATCTACTCCGCTGAACAAGGAATGCATGAAATTATTGCCGGGTGCCACTCGGGCATCGGCATCTGGAGGGGCACCATCCTTCATTTCGGCCACTTTGAGTTTCAGGTACAAGTAGCTGTTATTCAGATCGATGTAATCTTCGGTTTGTCCTTTGATTTCAAATTCGATAGGAGCTGAATCCGTCAAAGACGATACAGGATGAAATTCCACCCATTGGAATTCTTGCATCGTCATCATGGTAGGAGGCATGGAAAACAGATCCAGTTCTGACTTGGTACATTCGCAAGAATCTCGGTGCATCATTTTTTCAAAGGCTTAGTAATCAAACACGTCTAATTCTCTGACTGTTCTTCTTTTCTTATTCCTTTTTGAACCACCGTGTGTTTTTTTTTATGAACTCTGAAGGGATTTCGATGGCGTCGTCTCTTTCTTCCTTGTCCTTGCTGTGAAGTGGAGGAAGAAGTAATGCCAGGGCCAGAAGCTTGAAGCGCATTTATAGGACTCTCTCGAAGACCCAAAAGATCTTTGCCAGTGTTCATCAACACATTTTTGTCTGCTCTCATAAAGGCTTCTTTGGGATTTTGTTTGTCAATGAGGACATTTTGCAAAAATTCTTTTCCTTGTGTCAAAGCGGCATCTTTTAAAGCATGAAATCCTCGAGTCACCATGGGTTTCAAAATAGGGGCTACCGTCCGAAAAGCCGATCTTAACATATCTCCTAAACCGTGTCCTCGTTGTCGAGCCACTCCTCGGTACACTGGATACATTTTTTGGATGTTACAATGCGTTAGAGAACCTTTTGTAGTTTCACCGTGACTTTTCCTTTGTCAATGAATGGCACATCTTGTCCCAAATCTCCTTTTATACTAATGTTGACACTGTCAAAATACGATTTACTGACTGGAAGATAATGAGGATGTACAAATTCACGGTGAACGTGAAACGTGTTTCCACCTTCTTCGTACGCACCAGCAGCAGTATCCACTTTGAAAGGAATGACTCTCAGTAAGGGAGCGGCTGTGTGGCCCACCACGTTGTATTCTACCACATCGGAGTACACAAACATTAAATTCAGTCCAACGTTCAATTCGATAGGGGTGCGAAAAGCTTCTGAGAAATCTGTGTTGGTGTGGATTGTTCGATCACCATGATAGCCTTTATTTCCACCCAAAAGTTCAAACAACCCAGCAGAAAAAGTGATGGTCATGAATTTTCTGTCGTGAATCTGGAAGTTTTCTTTGTCAACTTTGTCGTCGAATGGCTTCCCCCCATACCCTTTCAAAAATTGCAAGACGAAACGGCGTGCCACAGGATGGTATTTGATCTCTACCCATTTTTGTTTTTTTTCCAAGGCTTTGCCAAATTGGGTCTCGAAGATGGTTTGAATCGTGTCCACCAAATGTTGAGCACTAAAATAATACCCTTCAGGAATTCTCATGCGATAGGTCGAGTAGGGAGTATTACCCTTTTGTGTACCTATTTTTTTCCCAATTTCAGGATCATGGGCGTCCAACTCTTTTTGCACTTTTTCGTTATAGATTGCTACGTCAAAAATGGTTTGATTTCCAGATACATTCTTGATTTGCGTAGGATGAATGATTTCTACCAAAGCTACTTCCCAATGAGCGTCGTGATCCAATTGGATGGCCTGAGGTAATTTAGCCGTGAAACAACATAATTTGTTGTTGGGAAACACATCCATGGATCTGTCACTAGGTAACTTTAAATAAAATTGGTCATTCATAGTAGGTCCAAAGTGGTTTTGGTCTCCGAGGAGTCACTCGAGTTCAAAGGATGTTCAAATGGTTCTAAAAGAGGACTGGTATTGTGGTGACTGGAAGAAGGTTGTGGACTGGCGTTGGTCGTACCGTTGTGGTGACTGTTGTCCGTCGTCGTCGTAAATTTCAAAGAGGGACTGGGTAAAAGATAACCGATGCAACTGCTGCGTAAAATGGTCCACAATTGTTTGTCTCCTTGTTGCAAACTCAAATTGGCAATAGCTGCTCCGATGACACAATACACTACAAAAATTTGGCGGAAAAAGGCGATTTGATTTTTAGGCACACGTTCTCCGCACCACACCCAGAGCGGTTGTTTTTGTAATTCTTGAAGAGAAGAACTCTGCGAAGGAGTCGAGGTCGTGGTTGTGTTGAATGGCATGTTAGGTTACTTCTTTTTCTTTTTATAGTCGACGACTTGAGAAGCAGCAATCCAAGAATCAAAACTAGGAGGATATCCTTTACAACGTACTTTGACTTCTTCTACACCACGTTTGCCTACTTTGCGTGTTCTTTGTTCGAGAATGCTTTCGATGTCGAACAAGGCGTCTTCTTTTTTGGTCACTCGTTGTAACTCAGGCAGGTAAAATGTTCCTTTGAGCACTTCACCGTGCATGTCTTCCAATTTATAGACGGGAGGATGGGGTCCACGCACGGGGGTAGTGACACGAAACAATTCGATGGTCCAGTTGGGTAAATAACCTTTGTCAAAAGTGCGTTTGGTTTTTCCGATGCGAACCCAATCTCCCGTCCTCAACTCCAGCAAGGTTTTCTTCTGAGGTGGTCTCCTCTGGGGTGTACCAAACAATCGATCAAACACGGTCACTTCGTTTTCAGGGCTGACCTCTTCGAGGGCACATCCGATGCTTCGATGGAACGATTGATTGTACGCTTTGACCAAACGGGGTAACACGTCGATGTACTTGAGAGTGTGTTGATGTGTAAAATATTTCCACATGCGTTCTTTCAAAGTTCTTTGAAAACGTTCCACGATACTGGCTTTGGTTTCAGGATTTTCGGTGGTAAAAAAATGAATCTGTCTTTGTTTCAATTCTTTTTGAAAAGCTTGGTTTAGAAATTCGGTGCCTTTGTCAGTTTGCAATCGTAAAGGGTGACGACCACTTTGTTTCAAGACCAATTTTAAGGCACGTGCCAATTTAGTACTGCTTTTAGATGTCAAAGGCACGACCCAAGCAAATTTGGAAAACACGTCGGTGACACAAAACAAATATTTGTAACCACGATTGTAGGCTGCCAAATGAGAGACGTCGGCTAAATCGGCTTGCCATTGATGATCGATGCCTTCCACTTGGGTTGGACTTCTAGAACATTTTCGTCGAATGGGTTTGTGTAACGTGTACGTCGATTGTTCTTGCAACCATCGTCGTACTTCGGGCAAACGTACACTTTTCAATTTACTTTTGGCAGCTCGATACAATTTTTGAACTCCTCCGTAACCAGCAGCATGGCCAGGATTGTAATAAAGGCTAGCTAAAAGTTTCTCCATGGTTTGATTCCTCAAGAATAAGTCAACCAAGTACCAATGCTCTTTTCTTTGTGGGGTATCTTTTTGGATTGTTTACGTGTCCGACGAGCCACTGGTGTAAAGGAGGATGTTGTTTGAACAGGGGTCATCGGTTCTGTTTTGACTTCTGTCTTCACTTCTTCCTTTTTCTCTTTTGATGGCAATGGGGTTGACATCATCTTTTTTATCCAAACCGGTGTGGCTAACTTTCGTATTTTTTTAAGAGCTGGAGTTTGTAACTCTTCTTCTTCTTATTATTTTTTTACTGTCATCCCCGTGGCGGTGTCTGTTTAAGTGGTGGTGACTTTAGGTTCGCTTTTAATCATCAGGGTTTTGAAATCTCTCAGAGTGGGTGGAGCAGTTTCGTCGACAGCTTTTTGGTGAAAGAGTTGCAGACGTTGTAAGAGTTGACCGTACCGTTGGGATTTTTCTGTTTCTGACAAATCGCTTCGTTCCATCAGCGCTTGTAATTCTTGTTGTAACTGTGACATCTCGTTGAGATTAGGATTGGGTGGTAAATGAGGTATCCGTTGTTCGTTCCAACGATGGAATTCCATCCATCGTTTGTAAGGCACTAAAGTCAGTTGTCGTCCTTCCATTTCATCCAAAGGTACAAAAATGTGTGGTCTTTCCAGAGAAGGGTGTCCTTTTTATCTTCTTTTTGTTATCACATGACACCTCCTAAAAGTGGTCCAGCAATCGTTCCTAACAAAGGACCAGCTATTTTTAACAACGGTCCTAACTGCATAGGTAGAAATCCTCCTCGTTGCATCAACATTTTTTTCTTTTGCTGGAGAGGTATTTTCTTTTTCACCATTTGACGAAGAACGTTCCGATGTTTGCCTAATTTTTGTTTCTGTATCTTGGACAAAGGTACCGTTCCTTTCAAGACGTTCAAAGAACATTCACACACGGCATCGATGATTTCTTTAGGGGCTGTTTGAATGAGTTGTTTTCGCATGGGAGGATTGGATTTGGTCAGGACAGACAAGACGTCCCAATGTTTCGCCAGACGAGGTGGAAGTCGTCCTTTTTTGCTTTTCTTCTTTTTTTGGTGGTTGTGTGCACGTTTGGGGGTGATCTTAGAGGTTAGGAATAAGTCTGAAGTTATTGGCAGGTCACCCTTCTATTTTATACTGGAACACGTCTCCACTGATTGTCCGCACGGCGTACCATCTTCATGACAGGCTTCACTCAACGTTGAGGTGTTTTCAATGGACTAAATCGTCTCAATTCTTCTTTGGATAAATCCACTAAACTTTGTAACACGCCGGTTCTTTCTTGGACTTTGGTTTTAGGGGACGGTACTTTGTTCGCGACCACTGGCATGGCCAGATCAGCCGAAGTGGAGGGTCCCGAAGTGGTGACTTTCGAAATGGGTTTCCATTTTTGCATCAAATTAGGAAACACTTGTCTTAAGTCTGGTTTGGCAGGCATCATCGTGAAGGGTGGTGAAGAAGATGTAGATGTGGACGCAAGAGGAGAAGGAGACCTCGTCACTGCTGGCTGTCGTGGTGGTGTCTTGTGGGTGTACGTTTGCTTCCTGGCAGCAGTACCTCTCTTGCGGCTCCTTGCAGTGGTGGTAGTGGGTGTTTTCTTCTTCTTGGCAGAACTTTTCTTTTTCTTGGGGGCTTTCTTCTTTTTAGGGCTTTTCTTTTTTGTGGCTTTCTTCTTAGAACTTTTCTTCTTTTTTTTTCGGTGTTTTGGGTTTTTTGGCTTGGGCATTAGGATCCCATTTCAAAAGGGAACGAATCATGACCCCTCCTAAAGAACCGCTCCCTCCAGGGGTTAAAATGATTTGTTTTTTAGTCTGTGGATCGATTCTAGGATCGGCTAGTTGTGACAACGCCTCTTTATGTTTTTAAAAAAACTTTGAGTTTGATGAGGGATGTGAATGATGCCTTGCAGTAATTGACGTGCCGTCAAAGTAAACCATCGTAACACTTCTTTAAGACTTGCTTCTAACAAATGAGCACAGACTTGTGCATTTTTTTCGCGACTGATGCCATGCAAGGCACGAATCAATTTGGCAGGAGGATGAGATTGAAAGGAAGTCATCTCGAAGACTGTGAGACAGAAATGACTTGGTAGATGTTTTTATAGTTTTTTTTCTTCTTCAGAGAGTGGCTGAAGGGGACGTGTAAATGACAGGACCTCCTTCTTGGCACCAATGGTGAAACAATTGGGTACGAAATCTCAAATAGTCGGGAGTGGTCGGTTTTAAGTCAATGAGTAAATACGCATGAGCGGTTTGAGTGGCATCTTCGTACGAATAATTTAACCAAGGAGTGCCTAACTGTTTGGCTAACACTTGCACTTGAGATTTGTCTCTGGGGCTTTTAAACAACACCACGTAATGAGCATTGAGACTAATGGTACGATGGGCTTTACTTTGTTGAAATAAATTTTGAGTAATGTAAATGATGCTGGCATTTCGATGGTGTCCTTTTCGTGTAAACAAAAATTTAATTTCTTCTTCGTCTTCTCCTAACATGTCGTCGAAGATCACCAGATGTGTTTGACTCACGTCAGACACGATCCCATCGTCTTCGCGAGGAATGCCTTCCACAAACGAAATGGCTTCTCCTTGACTTTCATGAAGTAAGGTGTAAGACGGTTGCCACTCTTTGTAACACCACACGATGCGTGGATGTGGACGATCAAACAAATGAGATTTGTGTTCGATCAAACGTTTGACAAATTCGGTTTTGCCTGAACCACTCGGTCCAGCAATCAATATGTTAAATGGATGGCGCAGATACAAAGCATCCCAACTTTGACGATCTAACTTTTCGTCGATCACTTTGACCACAGAGGAAGTAGAAGAGGCAGACGAGGCAGAAGAAGATGTAGCCATGACTGAGGTAGGAAGATTTTTGAGAAGAAGACAAAAGGCCCAAGACATTTTATACGTTTCATACACGTTTATTTTTTTGTGTGAAACAAACAACACAACAAAAACATTTTTTACAAGTCATGAAGGACAAAAATGCAGACCGCAAAAATGGTCAGGTACAAGATTAAGGCTACCACTAAAAGAATTAAAGTTCTGTATAAACAAGTCAATGTACAACAAGAACAAAACACTGTCCTAGGAATGGAAGGCACAGGCACTGGTGGTAGTATTCTTCTGGTCGTCTTTATTTTGGAAGAATGAAATGTCTCTGATGGTAAGGAGGGGGTGTGTTCCTCAGGGGGTTGTATTTGGACGACGACGACGGTGTGGTCTTTCTCTGCTGTGTCAGGTTCTTCTTCCAGGATTGTTTCTAAGGTCATTTTTTTTTTACTTAGGTTCCCATTTCACTTTTGGAAACTTAGTGACGTGCCAGATCTTTGGCAAACTGAGCCACTTCTTGTAGCCAAGCATCGAAACCAATTTTTCTCCAGTCACGTGCATCTTTCCAGTTGTAAAGTTGTTGGTGTAACTCACTAGCAATACACACTTCTTGAAACGTATGAAGGGTAGATAAAGTTTGACTAATGTCTTCTTCACACGGAGGTACCCCACTCGTCTTCATCACCACTCTCAACACTTTGAGTACAATTTGTCTTTCGTGTACCGATAAAGCATGAATGGTCATGTTTTTTGTTTTTTTTTATGGTTCATCAAAATAGTCCAAAACAACCATGGGTCCTCCAAAATATTCCAAGACAAACACTGATCCTCAAAAATACTCCACAACGAATGTCCTGGAAAACGAAATCCAAGAAAGGCAGTCACTAACACACACACCGCATAGCGTCCAAAATTCAATGGAAACAGTTCTTGTATCAAGTGTTTATAATCCTCTAAGGTCTGAACACGATCGTTGACTTCCTTCCACGGAATACGTTTCACGAGTGAAGACCACAGTCCTGACATGGTGAGACTTTATAGGGTGAGATTTCTAAGGTGGGTGTCTTTTGTGGTGGGTTTTTATATCCAGGTTTCCAAGGTTGGTATCTTTTGTGATAGTCTTCTCCAAGGTGCCAGCGATAGAATCTACCCAAAATCAGTCTTCTCATACTTTGGAAGTAAGCATAGTTTACAGATTGAGGAATGACTTTGAGTTTGCGTTTCACTTGGATCGGGACCAACTCTTGGTAAATGCGTTTTCGCAGCTCCAAAGGCAAACCACGAATGTGTTCTTGTAAAGTATTTGACTTGGAAAGAAGTAAGTCTCTTTTGTTTTCTTCACGATAGCTGTGATAGTTTCTCTTCAGAATCAGACTTCTGATACGGTGGAAGTCGCGGTAGTTTAAAAATCGAGGAATGAATTTGAGTTTGCGTTTCACTTGGATCTGGACAAACTCTCCGTAAATGCGTACTCGCAACTTCAAAGGGAAACCACGAATGCGGTCTTCTAAGCTAGGTAAATACTGGTAAATGCGTTCTCGCAGCTCCAAAGGTAAACCACGAATGTATTCTTGTAAAGTATCATCCGACATGTTACTTCTTCTTTGTAGGTATGACATCTGGCTCATCGTACGTGTACTCTTCTAAGGCCACTAAAGGTAAGAACTGACAGTGCGGAGACCATCTGGCATGTTCAATGTAAGCTGAGTCGGTAGGCTCCCATTGGTGAAGTCTCACACCGCAACTGAAACACTGAACTTTATCTCCTTCTCCCAAGTAGATAAATCCAGATCTGGCTAAAGCTTTGGCAGTAGTTGCTTGTAGTAGTATTTTGGCCACTTGTCTTGGAACGTCTTTAGTCGCTTTTCAAACTTGGAATAACCAGGCAAAGCCACAGGTATCGTCAATTCTTTACTCCTGTAGGTATGACAATTATGTGTACGTTTAATAAAGAGTAAAGGTGTTCCGGCATCGTAAAAGGGACGGTGAGGTGCTGCATCGGTGATGTTCAAGCGTACGGAATCCGTCTCATCGTGTGAATCGCTGATGCCAAAGCGAACGGAATCATCCGTCTCCTCGCATGGCACTGCATCGCACTTGGAGATCAGACTAGATTTGTCCCTTGGTGGGGGGGGGGGGGGGGGGGGGGGGTGTGTGGCATGAGTATTCTTATTCATCTTGCTCGCTCAACGTTGAAAGTCAGAATGAATGGTTAGGCTTGGAAGTGGTTCCTTTTTTATACCTGTCGACTGTACGATCCGCAAAGTACTGTAATGTAATCGGTGGAAACGCCAAAGAAAGGTAAGCACAGTTTGGAGACCATCTGACATGTTCCAGGATAGCTGAATTTTTAGGGTCCATTCGAATGGTTACACCACAACTGAAACATTGCACTTTGCTTCCCTGACCAAAGTAGACAAATCCTGCTCTGACTAAAGAGTCTCACTCGTTTCGGGTACACGATTTGGTACACTTTTTGTAAAGGACGAGTGACAATTTGGTGATTAGGTAACTGTACGATCTTGTGAGGTTCTAAAGTGTGCACTCGAAAGTCTTCCACTTGTCCAGATAGCAAAGCATTTTTCAAAACCTCAAAATTGACCACTCGGCTGGTTCGATAGTTGAGGGTCAATCCTTTGACTTTACATTGGGTGTGAAGTTGTCCTTGCGGGTCTCGGTATCGGTAGCCGTAATTTTGAGGGCCACCGCTGGCAAAACTCAGAATGGTGTATTGAGGGTGCTCGTCTGTCCAGGCTCCTAAACGATCTCCTTGGATGGTAGGGTGTGGGCAACCGGGTCGATGGATGTACATACAACTGTCGGTGTCAAAGTACAGGACACGATCTCCCAAGACTTCTAAAGCTTCGTCGTACAACTTCAAGCGAGTATGAGCTGTCACGTAGGCGGCAATGACTACGTTGCTAAACTTGTCAGGTTTTACAAACTTGGGTTCTTCTTCGAAATTGACTAAGATCAAATCATCACGGACGATTTCAACGTGTTTGACTATTGCACTTTTGTCGTCCACCAGTTGAAAGTAGCAATAAGGATCGGTCACGTATTCCGTCTTGGTTAAGATGGGTCGTTGGGCCATTTTTCCCCACAAACAATTGAGCATGACTTTGGCAAACGATCTTTTTCCTTCGTTCTTTTCCACGTCTTCCAAAGTGATGCCTTCAACGTCACGGTACTCTTCTTTGAATCGGACTTGGTCTTCGGGAGTCTGACACCACGAGGGATAGCCGCTGGCTTCTTGTTTCAGTTTTAAAAATTGGTTGACGTACCCCGAGAAAATGCCTGGATGATTCGTGGCGCCGTCCTTTTGGTATTGTGCGGTGGTTGGAAAGTGCCAGATTTCGTACACTTTCAACAAACGGTATCCTCGATCCAGAGCCCTAAACAATTCGGCACTGACCCACGTTCCTGTCAAAGCGCGTTCTTCCTCCATGTGGTGACAGGGGTAATCTTGGTTGCATGTTTTGGCACACGTACGGCATAAAGGAAACATCAGTTTTCCTTGGCAATGGTGAGGCAAGATGGGATGGTACAAGTGGGTCGGGGGTAAGACTTTACATTTGATCAATCCTTCGTATTGACGAATGTGTTCCACGTCGATGTGTTCTGTCAAGATTTCTTGGTGCCCGGTTGGAAAACGAGCATATTTACACACCCAAGGATACAAAGAACACACGTCGATGTATTTGATTTCTTCTCCTTTGGATTCGTCTACGTTGTACAGCAAGCGAGTGGCATTGGTTCGTCCTCCAAATAAACTGTGGCGCGGATCCAAAGGTTCGATGTCGGCCACGTCGTAACTTTCGGTGATGTTCTTAAATTCAGGATCGGTTTTCAAACGTCGATCGTACTCGTGCTCCCACATTTCAACCACTTGGTATCCTTGACTTTCTAACTTGAGTCGTCGTTGGTAAGTCTGTTCGTACAACTGTTCCATGGTAGAGTCTGAATAATTACTTTTCAGGTCTCGTTTAGGAAAACAGGTAGGGCATCCGTGAAACAAACAACCCTGAAATTCGTACACAGTGTGCGGGTTTTCTAAATCCCAACCATCCACGGAATAAGATCCAATCTTCTTTTGTCCTCCTCCGTTTCTGGCATGTTGTATCCATTTGTCTTCTTTTTGGCACAAGTAATGGAGCCAACGCAAAGCTTTGGCTGAATATTGACGACTGGCAAAGAGAGACGGGTTGGAGTCGATAATGGCTAGTTCGTTCTCGGGCATGAAATTTTGGGTGTACACTAAGGAACAGGCTTTGGGTAGGGTGCACGCATCTTTCAAAGGATCGACGTCTCCGTGATCTAGAAATAACTGTCAAAACTTTCCACAGCAACGCCGCAAAATGTCCACATCGGATCGACAGTACTTGAGCATTTCCTCTTGAAAGTCAAATGGATCGGATTGGTGAGCGCGGTACCAAGCGTGAAAGGCTTCTCGCTGTTCGGGGCGCATTCCGTCGGGGTCGTAATAATGGAGGTCAGGCAAATGAGATAGGACGGCATGTTGATTAGCTTCCGTGTTGAAGAAGTGAGGAAAATAGCCTTTGGCCATTTCTGTCATGCCAAATGTTTTAGGCATTCGACTCAGAGGCATGGCCAAATAACTCATGGAATCTTTGAATTTGACTTGACCCACTTTCATGTAGATGAGCTTGTTTCCGTTCATGGTGACTTCAGGACGTTCGGTACCTTGTTGCGAATAATATCTTAACAAAAACTGTCCATCGTATCCCGAGAAATTGTGAGCTATGACTGTCGCATAGCGATGACAGTCTCCGTAACGTTGAATGTCCTCTTCGCTCCAACTGTCGTGGGTGGTAGGGTCTAAAATCCATTCAGCAAACTCGGAAAAAGTGTTAGGGCCACGAAAGATTTTTTCACGTCCTCCAGGAATCCGACTACAATGAGGACAGTGAAAATGGATTGTTTCTTGAATGCACTTCTCACAAGCCCGATGAGCCACGCAAAAATTGGGAATGTGAATGCCTGTTTCTTGCATGCATTCAAAATCAAAAAAGATGAAATCCACTTTGTTCTTGTTCTTCTTTATTTCTTTCTTCTCTGTCTTGTCGTACTTTTGAATAAAACATTGATGATCATAGTCCACGATCTGGTAACAAATAGGACATCTTTTCTTTCCAGCACAAACGTGTGCCTTGGGGTTGTTAGTTCGAATCAGTTGTCCACACGTGGAGCACAATTTCAATAAGTCGCAAGCACATTTTTGTTGGTGTCCTTGTGTCTTGCGATGCTGTTGGTAACAAGAGGGACTGACAAAAGTGCTTCGACACGTCTCACAATGGATGTGGTGTTGTTCAGGAAGGCATGGCTTGGCCGCTAAACAGCCCCGACATCTTGCTCCGCAATGAATGTGTTGCTCCCGATTATTAAATCCTTGGTCACATTTCTCGCAGTAGTAAGAGTGTCCCAGAAATCCGGTGATACTGGTGATGGCATCGAAATGTTCTTGGTGGTAATACACGTGAATGTATTTTCCTTCGGGGAAATCGGGGCCTCGAAACAGCAGAGCTCCGCGCACTTCTTGAAGGTGTACTTTCAAAGTGTAGCCAGGAGCCAAGACGTCTTGAAGTTGTTGCATTTGAGAAATACCACACGCGGTCTCTTTTGGGATGCCTGCTTGTCGTAACAGCAGTTCTGCTTCGTTTCGTTGTTTGGCTCTGTCGGATTGTCGAATGTTATTCCAGGCTCTTTTCCATTCTTTGCTCTCATTCTTGTTGGCATACGTTCGCCCCACTACGATGGCTCGAGCCAAACACATCTGGTCTTGAGTATTGTCAATTTGGACGACACTGCGTTTGGTACTGCGAAGATCGTCCACCAGTAACGCTTTCCTACTTCGTCCGCTCCCTCGAGGAGGGGAGACGTGAGTCATATGAAGTGTGGCCTTTCCATCCGTGATGGTAAACTTGTCGTTAGATTGTTGAACGTGTTCGATTTTGGTGATGACTTTGTCTGGTGTTAATTCTGCCGGGGTGCTGAACTCGATCCAAACAGGACTCTTCAAACTATCGTGATGAATAGACAGTCTCAATCGATCGTCCTCTTTGGCTCCGCATTGTCATTTCAAGTTCTGTAACACAGATCCACACAAATCGCTAATGAACCCCGCCGCTTTCTCGGGAGGTACTTCGGACTTGAAGTCTTTGAAGTGAACCGTGTGAGTGTAGGCTGTGGTTTTAAATTTTCGAGAGGTTATTTTTGCGTCTCTCGAATACGATAGTAATTTTCAGGAGCCACGGTAGGACTTTCTTGGTCAGGGGTTCTGGTGATGGTGGTAGAATGGACTTGAGCTAGCAGTTCAGCCAGCGGTGTTTCAGGCGGCACGGAAAGTCTTCGTCGTCGTGGCCTCTTCGTTTCTTCTTCGTCTGGTTTCTCATAGATTTTGGCGTGATCTTTTCATCTTGAAATCGGATTTAGATCTGATGGAGTTTCACACAGGAGCCTATATATAGAGAGACCTTCTTACCTTCAGAATTAGTCTTTGTGATTGAACTTTCAAACTGTAAAGATTTAAGATTCAAGAAGACAGATTGCTTTTTTAGTGAGAGATTTGCAGACGGTCCTTCGAAAGTATACTACCAGTAAGAGTAAGAACTACTCCTCCTCCTCTACCTCTCGAGATAAAAGTCAAGATACTTGTTATATCTGCCAAGAGAAAGGACATTGGGCTCCAGAATGTCCACAACGTCAACAAACCCAAAACAGAGATAAAGGGAAAGATACTTGTTATCATTGTAAAGGAAAAGGACATTGGTCTTCGGAGTGTCCTCAGAAAGAAGAAGAAAATCTACCAGAGAGGGAGGAAGCCGAAGGATCTTCAAACCTAGAAGAAGAAGAAGAACATATCGTCAAGAAAAGCAAGAAAGCTAGACTGTTGGAAGACAATGAAAATGAAGAAGAAGAACTCTTGATCCCTGTAAAGAAATTCAAGAACAAGAACAAGAGAGACAGACAGTGAACAATGAATTTTTTTTGGAGTGTTATGTGATGTTCATGGTGAATTATTTTATAAAAAAAAAATGAGAATAGATCAGAATGGAAAAAAAAGTAAGTGTTTTTTGTGTTATTTTGTTTTAGAGTATGGATACACGCACTCACTCTTACACAAATGGGAATTTTTAAAGTTTTACTTGATTTTTTGGCAATTTGATTTCTTTTCTACAGATCTGGCTGGCCCTGAAAAGGACCGTTTGGGGTGTTTGTTTGTTTTTGTTAAAAGAAACTTATGGAGTTGACATGATCAGCTTCAATTGTCGTAATTCTTTTCCACGACCAAGTCCTATTCCTCCTCCTGCTGCTGCTTTGGTGGTAGTAGTAGTGACTGGTGGTGGTGGTGGTGGTGGTGGTGGTGGTGGTGGTAGCATCTCAGTAGAAATAGTGATGAACTTCGCATGTTTAGCCCGTGATGGTCTTTTTCTCTTAGGCTGAGTTAAAGAATACTCATACAGGTTTGTCAAACGTTTTAACTCGAATAAAATGTCTTGGAGAAGACTCACCGTTTTATCTTCCTGACTCTCTTCTTGCGGTTCTTCACTCTTCTCCTCTTCTAACTTTCTTAGGTCTTCTTCTTTCCTCTTCTTGTTGAAGAAACACTTCCTCCGCTTTTCTCTGTCGCTGCAAAAAATTTTCCAATTCTTCTTGTTGCCTCTTTTTGAAATCATCCATGACAGGCAGCAAAGAGGCTGGTACAGCAGCAGTCGTAGTAGTTTCAGGCTCAAATTCTTGAGACAGAAAATCTAAATTAAAATCTTCCGGTTGGAAGTTTAACAAAGCGGCATTGCTCGTTGCAGGCTCACCCCAATACATACTGGTCTTGGTAGTCTCCATTTAGGCTGTCCAAAAAGTAAAAACCCTACGAACGCTGTGATGCCTTTATACCCCAAATCACGTCACACCCCTACTCTCTTCCCATTGGAAGAAAAACCGACCCGCTTGTAACGCGCGCTTGGATTGGTAGTTGATTTCGATTCATTTCAATCCGATCGTAGAGTATATATACCACCGCTTGTCTCGTAGAGCTTCATCGGTTTTCTCCAAGACCACTCCAGAAGAAGAAAAATGTGGACAAGTGTGGAATCATCAAACATCGTCTCGGGGATGTTGTTTGATCCAGCATTCCCTATGTATGTAAAAGCCTCATGGGTTATTACTAAAATCACAGAGACCGCCATATGGAAACGTCGCATCTATATAGAAAGACAAGGCTGCCTGAAGAGGGTCTTGATGTACGGTCCGGAAGTCCGTAGAAGTTTAAGGAAAAGAAGACCCTCCAGGAGATGTCAATGTTAAACTAAAAATCTCCAACGGCCCTTTTCAGGGCCACCCATTTTTCAAGAAAAGATTAATTTTCCAATGATTGCCATGTTCCATTTTTTTTTTTTTTTCCTTTTCCCGTTTGACGCTGTAGAGGCCCCAATGTTAAATTTCCATTGACCCCCAAGTGCCACATTTAATCCCATGTTAAATTCCCATTGACCCCCAGTACCCACATATAACTACTGCCGACCAAAAGCCAAGCTTAAAAACAAACATTTCAAAAGAAACTTAGGAATGACAAATGGGTACACAGATACTTACGACTGTAAAGAGTTTATACATTTCTAGTGATATCAAATTGGTTGTATGTTGATTCTATCACCAGAAGCGAATTCTCTAGGAGTAATTGCGGCACAGATAGATAGCTAGATTTGCTTCTGTTTAAAGTTAACCCAAAATCTGCAGTAAGCAGTGGTTGCAAAGGAATATCGCTTTTATATATTAAAGAAATCTTGCGGATAGGCGACTCTTCTCTTCCTTACTGATCCATGTGAAAGAGAAACTCGATATTGCAATCCTCACGTTTCTTGTCTTGATATGACTGCCTGTGGTTGATTGACCCGGTACAGGTGTCATGTGACGGTTTGATGACGTTATAATATAATGAGACTCACTTTAATAACATCATAATATTTACACCATCGCATGCTTGCATGCTTGTAATTAATGGAATCCAAAGAATGGGTGAGACAAAATAATCACGGTAGGGGCATTGGCACATAGACAAAGAACCCTAGTCTCGGTGCCAACCCCAATATAGATTCTATTAAACTCGGTCTGGTTGTTTCAATGCGGTTTTCTTGGTTTGGTGATCTCGGTCTTCGAGTGACAGTTCGTTTCGTACAATATTGGCAAGACCAACTTTGGTGAATTCATAATGCAAGATAAATAATGTATCCCATAAGCTTGGGTTTCCTTTCCTCTGTAGCGACCCCAAACATAGATCTATTAATATCGTTTGATGCTTTAAGCTTCGTTAACTTTTTCCATAACAAATTCGAAACAAAATCTATCTATAAAGTTGGATACCATGACAACAAAGACTAACGTTGGTGTATGAAAATCGCGAAAAGATTTCTTGCCACTTTTGATATACCAGTTACGTAAGTCAAAGCAAGTATACCTACCTACCTATATATCTTGTATGTAGAGAGCAATGTCCACTATATCTCGCAATACTTTAAAAATCTGTGTCCTCTCTTGGATTTCAGGTACCTGCCTTCACGTTTGGGTTGGTGCAACGGATATTTCTTCAGAGGGACAGTGGTATTGGTTGAATGGTGAAAGGGTTAGCTCCATTTTCTGGGATCCGGGTCAACCCGACAATCATGGAAATAATGAGAATTGTGGTCAGCTATATTTTTCCTTTGACTACAGCTTGAACGATGGCCCCGGCAGTTTCAAAGGAGACTTTCTTTGTCAGATATTTTGAACAATTAAAGCTTTTTATTTACCTCTTAATTTAAAATATAAAAAGCTAACCAAGTATCATCGATAAAATGAACTATATAGATATTTTCCATAATCTTTAGAAGAAAAAAGAAATTATTTTAATGAGTGACATGTTTTACGGAGCGGCAATGGAACAAAACCATATATTTCTCCTCAAGAGAGCGTACACTTATATGGACTTTTTTGTTTCCTGTTTTTCTTATGAGCAAATCCCACTGAAACAGGGAACCCTTGTACACTCGTGCCATATAGCGACAAAAAACAGTGATGGTTGAGTTGCATTCGTTCTTTAGTCAACGGTCAGATACTTGTGTGAGTATAAGCAATACGCAGTTTTCAAATATTACTTTTAATCAGAAGTCGACAGATTTTTGCACACATTTTAGAAACTGCCCGATCTTTAAAAATTCAGGATTTCAAGCGGCATGCAAGGATTTTCATTACTATTTGAATTCTGTGGTGAAGTTAAGGTGGATAACCGAATAAAACAATAATTGTCGTAAACTTTGGAATCAGAAATAATGCGCTGTTTATTTGCAAATATCTCGACTCCGTAACATAGGCCTGCTGCGGATATTCTGTAAGACAATATGGGAAGAATCATCGTCATTAAGCTTGTCCACAATCTCTTAAAGCAATATCTCCATCCGAGTTTGGGGGTTTTCTTGGAAAGAACAAAACTTTCGATATTATAAACAAATTTTGCGGTACTTAGGAATGATCAATAACCTATTTTGTGCAAGTTTTGCTGACAAAATGGTACAAAGCTGATAAAATGGTTGCAAATTCTCAACATCTGTTCACCGTTTAATACTTATATAAGAAAATATTTTATATTTTATATTTTTGTAAAAAGTAGAAACTCATCAATGTTGGTTTTAACAATTTTTTAAACTCATGTTTAGCAGTGACAGGCAAGGATCTTTGACCCTGCCAAAACAACCCGAAACTTTTTCTCAAACTTTCTGGAACGACACAGTGTTCCTGTTCAGTTAACATGAACTACGTTAATCTGCTAGTAACTTGATAAATGAAAGTTCATTATATGATAACAATGAATTAGCTCCCGTCAAATAAAACTCGAGAGAAACGCATTATATACTTGAAATTGACGATGTGTATGGTACGTCGTGTTTAACTGACAACAAATTTAAAAAAATATAAACATTGCGATCAGAAATAAAATTGCTTTGAACCTAAGCAGGCTATTTTCTTACTAATATGTACGAGTTTCAGTCACGATCTAGTGAAATAGTTTGAGAACAAAAGCGGAAATTCCTATCGAATTATCAATGATCTTATTCAGTAAAGACGACTGTAATATAAAAAGTCATTACATATGACAATAATTTCTGCTTTCCAATTCTTTTTTTAGACACATTATGCCTTGCAGTATTACTCTCACATTGTTTAGAAAATAAAGATGAATTTCCTGAAAGTAGTTTCACTGTAGATATTGTTACACACTGGAAGCAGGACTTGTAAGCCGCACGGTTTCGCTGTCCCTGTTACAAAAGGAAAATAAATATTGTAAATGTATATATTCATATTTTCATGTTTTGTCATTGTTACGGTGTACAAGTACAAATATTGTATTAGCAATTTAATATTGAATAAAGTTTTTGCTCACTGTTTGTATCTGTTCTAGATAACTATTTACCGAAAATACACACCTACATGTTTTCAATCAAAATTAGTCTCACACTAAACAACAACCGGCCAAGCACCTATTGACCTATGCCCTATACATATTAGGTAGTTGAGTAACCTGTTTGTTTGCGTACGTCCATACGTATCAACATACCAGCTTTTGTTTTCACTCCAAAATGTATGAGAGAGAGAGAGAGAGAGAGAGAGAGAGAGAGAGAGAGAGAGAGAGAGAGAGAGAGAGTCTGCAACGGCAGACTCTGATGTGAAACACAGGGTGCACGTGCAACCCAATTATCTGCCGATGCCTGATAAATCACGATTGCCATCTTTTTAATACTTCGTATCCTAAAATAATCTTATTGTTATTTTTCATATTTCAACTTTACTTATCTATTATTACTCATGTAATAGACACAAAATGAAGGATATGGACCCTATCAGCTATTCGATCACGATGTTTGTATGTGTGGGTGAGTTCTTGCTTTGCAACTCACACTCTGTATTAACTTCGTCAGTTTTATTATCAAATATCACTTATATTGTGTCATTCTTGTATAGTCCAAAATAACTTTTTCCTACACCAAGCCCTCTGAATCTTAGAGTCCAAAGTTGACACAACTGTTTTCATTTTAATACTATGTTTTAATGCTATTTTTTCACTAAAATTCTTTGTATATTACAAATTTAAGGAGGAAATTAATAATAAATGTATGTACTTGTACTAAACGTACTCCGACGCTTTATTTTATTTCACAATTCGATGTTAATAGCGGTCAGTCATAGGACCGGATAATGTCTTCTTTTCAGTTCGTTAGCATACCCTTTGATTTCTCACTTATTTCCAAAAATGTTGCAACTGCAAACGTGTTTCATTTTATGGTTTTGTGGTCCTTTTTGTTTGTTTGCTGGGGGTTTTTTTTATTGCTTATTGAAGGATGACAATAGTACCTTTTTCCTCTCACGGAGAGAATGCAGCGGTCTATAAAATGACAGGAACCATGCCTCGCTGGGTAATATAGGAAGGATACATACTTTATGCATCAATTAGTTTGGGACAAAAAAAAGCTTTGAATAATATTAGGAATGATGGTATTTTACAAATTAAAACAAATTAGTATTGGCATTACGGTGGGGGGCAATTGTAAATACGTACACTAATATGACCAGCAGAGTTTTATATCGGTGTAGAGTTTGCTACAGTTTCCCAGTTTACAGGGTACATGTCTAGGAAGCACCTTGTCACTATGGCTTAGTTAGTTTTGGAGCAGGTATAGTTCTTTTTTCAACAAATCTTCCACATGTCAGACATTGACGGATGACGTCCTCCTTTTATCATTGTTAAAATCAGGTATGGATCATTTATAATGTTCATGTTATGAAATACTCGCAAATATTGAGATACAACCTTTAGAAAAATAATGTTGTTTCTGTTGCATCCGATAGATCATTATCTCTCCGACCCATTATGCGTATGTCAGCTATATGGCCAGCGAAATTACTATTTATTCCAAACACTATATATCATATAAACTCTATAAGATATGTTACATACTGCATGGGATGTCTTACATACTTTTTATAAGATAACTTAAACACTGTATGACATATCTTATATACTTTAAAAGACATATTATATACAATTTTAATTCAAATATAATATATAGTTTAGTCTTAATAAGTGTATAAGATTCCTTAATAGGTTTATGAAATATAAATTATTCTAGATATCTTATTTTTTTTTTTTTTTTGGTTTATAAGATATTTACTAAAGTTTATAAGAGAAGTGACAGTAATGATGAATATATGAGACGAAACTTACTAAACCGGACATTGTTAGGATCCAAACTGTGTCCATTTATAGACTTGGCTAGTATTCATGAATATTAGACTAGCCCTATTGGGACCACAATATATAACCAGTTTGTATTGGACGCCAGGCTACAGAAGGGGCCAGTTTATATATGTTCGACCGTATAATGTCTAAACAAATTTTTCTAAGGTAACTCTTAGATACAGACTATACATTTTGATAAAGACAATAACAAAGTTGACAGTCGCTAGTGACCTCTTGTTTAAATAACTAAAAGGTGTAGGGTTAGCACAATTTCAGCAGCAAATATTTCACAATTTCGGCCTTTTTTAAGCATTTGTACTTCGCAAGCTGGATTCAAACACGTACGGAAAAATTCTGACTTTAAAATATGATAAAACCGTCCAGCACACAAAAAGAGAATTTTATCAGACATGGATTGAAAGAAGAGAAAAGAGTAGGAGTGCTTACACACATACAATTACATACAACTAGACTATCACACAAAACACAAGGGTGTGGTTAAGTTTTAGTTTTGAAAGACATACAAAACATACAAACTGTCAATGCTGTATGAGGCAGGTTTGGTTCTTCACTTTGTTACAAATTTACGGTTCTCGTTTTGCCATCCTATATTTAACACACTCACTGAACTGCTACCCACTGTCGCTTAGATAAAAATTTACAGAAAGTGTGTCGCAAACTATCCAGTGTTAATGCTGTATGGAGAAAGTTTGATTCTTCCCTTTGTAAAAATGTACTGATGTGTTTGTACTTGTCAAAAATAGAATGATTTAATTCGTAGCTGCCCAAACTCAACAGATGACTAAAAACACTTCCTATTGTCATTCCTATTGACATACTTGATATCCAACTATCAAAATGTTTTGATATTAAATCAGATAATGATTTAAATAATGGTGTTTTCTTTTTAATGAACCCTAAAACAACTTTTACTCTATCACACAAGACAGAAGGGTGGGGTTTAATTTTAAGTTTCGAAAGACATACAAAACATGCAAACAGTTTGCAATTTGTAACACTGTTTTTGTTTTATGCCGTTCAAGATTTAATTCGCTCACTAAATGGCAACCTATAAGTGTCTTGCAAAAATAGTTTGCCACACTGTCAAAGTAGGTTAGAATGTTGTTGTGCATCGAAAATGTTTTTCACGAGTTTATCGAAGATTTTTATTTTCTGTTCAAGCATTTTATCCTTCTCCTAATGATTGCCTACGTGATTTCTATGATATTTCATTTCTTAACATAGAATAAAAGTGACTTTTTGTGCCAAACCTTTTTGTTTTCTCTTTTTCTCTCATGAAAAAACAAAGCTTGGTTCTGCAATATGTTGTAAAATTTGTAACATTGTTCTCGTCAACATACCATAAATTCAAAGGTTTGCAAATCTACTGTTTACACAACATCAGTGAGTGGGCAGAACGTATTGGAATGCGTACAAGGTCGAACAAAGGCTACATGTTGTAACAATGTTTTATAAGACCTCGAAAAAGACCTCATCTATCTGCTTGTCTCTCTCTCTCTCTCTGTTGCGATTGCTATCTCAATGGTGGTAAATGATACTGAGTTCGATCATGCGCTCGTGAGCGAAGGCCGGCGCGAAATTCAGCGTGTTAGAAACCGATGTCAGAACGTCAATAAACATTTGATTTGACATTTGTCAAATAGGGAAACAATTTTGAAGTACATTAGAGAACTCTCATTGACGATAAACTAAGAGTTATAGTGCTAAATTATTTCATATTTTTTACCAAGGTATTTTTAGTGAAGAAAAATTTATATTAGTTTATCTTGTGGAGTAAGTGATTATCAACAAGTTTTTTGACATGAAATAGAGCAAAAGTATGACTTCATGCATGCATACATACAGTAGCACTTTAAAACCAATTAAAAGAAGACAGAGAGAGTCATTAGCGAAAGTCACACTGCAGCATCCTAGGATTATTTTCATATCTTACCTGCGAGCAAGTTAACTTTGACAAACTTTCGAACGACCGTAGATATTTCATTAAACGTACAAGTTAGTGACGCTGGTATATGTTAACAGCTCTTTTGAATAATTGGACTTGCAACTGGATGATATCCATTGTAAATGACAAACAATCGAACTATATACAAAACTAAACGAAGCGCTAATGAAAACAGCAATAACGAGTATATACAATTCGCCGGCAAAATAATGTGATTGAAGTCGGGTGTGTTCCAGCTAGCAGTGAAAGAATCAATACTGGACGTAGGTTTCACTTGAAAAGTAGTTCGATTGAAAACAACGTCTGGGAAAATAATCTATGATACATTACACATTTTTTATTTGTTTTAGATAGCTGGTTTTAAACTGCGAGTTCTTGCAGCACCAAGTCTATAGAGCGCGATGATTACAATGTATCAAAAGCAAATAAGGTCGGCGTAAGGTTTGGTGTACTTTTTATGCTAAAGTACATTTAAGTTGTATATCGTACATTGAATATGTGTTCTTATTAGGTAAATCTATTTTTGCCCGTAAAAATGTGGAGTGACTCTAGTTCTGTGAAAAAGAAAATGAAATGAAACGTAAGAGTTTTTGTTGCAATAGTTGTGACTTTTTACCTTTACAATACTTAAGCTTAAAAATTAAACAGAAACTTTTTTGAAGAGCTTATAGAAGTTTCTTCGCTCAACCATTTTGTACCTACGATACATCGATATTCTTAAGTTCTTTTTTTTTTTTTTTTTTTGTTGTTGTTGTAACCTGTCCTGTCTTGCCTGTAATATCGGAAACATACAACCTTATAATCAAAATGTTGTAAAAGTATTTAAAGTATTAGTTTCTCGAAATGATGAACTCAAGTTATAAGCGTTCTAATCAGCGAAGAATTACAAAGTGCTCGCTTACTTGCACTATTTTGAAATTCGTCTGTACCTTCTCACTCTAACATCACAAATGGGGATACAAACGGTTTATGAACGTTGCAGGAACACATTATGATCCAAAGATTGAATGAACTTCAATGATTCTCATTATGTTTTTCATTTTTAAATATCTATATGTGCATATTTGTTGTATTTTGCACAAAATCCCATGGTAAAAGCCTACAAGTGAGATACCTTAGTTGAAACAACAGTGCATTGCTGAATACACAATAGGGCACTCGAGTGCTTTGCAAAGTTTGCTTAATTCTAGTAGTACATTTTAGTAGTTAGTATCGAGTTGAGAAAAACGAGAGTCAAGTCAAGGAAAGCGAGTATCGAGTTATAAAAAGCAAGTATGAGTACACAAAGGCGAGTATCGAGTAAAGAAAATGCGCCAAAAATGACAAGAAATTAAACAATACAAAGAAGAGAATATTGATGCATAAGAGAATAAATCTAACACACACATTTCTATGCAGTTTTTAATTACTAGCTACTTGTGGTGCTGTGCCGTAAAACACCAAACCAAACCAATTATTTCCATTGACGTTCTTTGAGAAAAAAACACAAACGCCAATTCTGTCAATGCAAGCCGGACTCAGTTTGATTCAAAACGATATTACCATCTTACGTATGTGATATATATATATATATATATATATATATATATATATATATATATATATATATATATATATATATATATATATATATGGAAAGTGTACTCTAGTCCAATCAATCTTGAATCGCCCACCGTCATGAAAAGATTAAACCCTTCCAAGGAGAAACCAGAAGCAAAGTGACGACGTTCTGTGTCACCTGATACACATTTGAAGAGGAAATGAGTGATCCCTATCCAACACCATCCACCTCCTCCTCTTCAAGACCAAGAGAGTCGAGCTCAGCTAAAAAAAAAAGAAAGTCGTTCGGTAGCTCCTGGAGATTATTTTCACATTCGAGCTACTCACAAAGTGATTTCCAGAAAATTTAGAACGACTACCTACACTTACACCCTCAAATTTAAAGAGTTCAAGTCTCAAGTTCCGGCAGAAAAAGCAGTTGTCTTCATTAAGGCCTTTTGGAGTCTATGGTAGAGGAGTTGAAACGATTAGTACCAAGCTAAAGATCAAGATCGTGTGCGAATGTCCATCACTCTCTACAGTTTGAAATCTCCTGTTTGGATTGAATTGAGTACACCTGCAGAATTAACTTCTTCCAAAATATTGGACAAAATGCAACACGCAGAAGCATCTAATGATGAGTTTGACATAACCGATGGAAAAGCTACCCGTCATTTGACACACGTTTCACCTCCTTCAGGCAGCGGAAAACTCCAGAAAGTTGTATCGGTGGATCAACTTCCCAGTACAGAACGAAGTATCGTCCAGATTATCAACGATTAAGATCAGTTGTGTTTAGCCCCTGCCATCGTGGTCGCTCGAGCTCATGCAGAGAAAACCGATACAACGAAATGGAAACAATTATGGGCAAGTATGATCAAATCGGACGGAGCCAAACAACGAAGAGAAGCAGATTAACAATGTGTCCCACCTGTGGACAGCATGTGTGTACCAATAACAAAACGTAAACGCTTGTGTAGGAAAGAAACGATGTTGTATTTGTGGCCAAGTGGTCGAGTTAGATCATCAATATTATCTTCAAAGATATGACAACGAACCCGAGGAATTATTGAATGATCAGAACAAGAAAAAGAAACAAGACCATCGTGTAGACTTTATCTTTTTTTACTTTACTTGTTCTTAAAGGACTGGAATTCACATTCCTTATTTTTGTGTGGCTCATGGTGCTTGCCACGACTTCATTCAGGACCTTTATTTCATCAATTTCGGAATTGTAGTGTGATTCCACGGGGACGTGAAAAGATATTTCGTGGCACCCAAACTCTTTCTGATTTTGCCGAGTGTGTTTTAGACCCCACCCACGATTCATGGAGCGAAAAGGAGGTGAAACGTTACGGGGACTGTTATCAATACGCTACAGTCATCGCTCACAATTTGTCAGGATACAACGGACAGTTTCTTTTGAAACATTTTTCAGAACAAGGAACCGAATTTCTACCAGTCACCATGAATGGAGCCAAAAACACTTACATGAAAGAGGGAGACGAACAATTTAAAGATTCCTCGAGTTATCTGGTTATGCCTTTGAGCAGAATGCATTAAACGTTTGGAATGACAGAAATGGATAAAGGCTATTTTCCGCACTTTTTCAATATCGAAGCAAATCAACACGTTCTGCTCTTGCATTTACCTGAAGTCCATTACTACGACCCCGACGGTATATCAACAGAACAGAGGGAAGCATTCTACGCCTGGTACCAAGTCCACTCTTGAAACTATTTTGATTTTAAAAAGAAATGCTCAAATATTGTTGGTCCAATGTGGATATTTTACGACGTTGTTATGGACAATTTTGACAGTTATTTCTGGATCACGAAGGTATCCATCCCTTAAAGGAAGCTCATACTATTGCCAAAGTGTGGATTAATGTACCGAAAGAAGTTTATGCACAAGAACAAATTAGCCATTATTCCACTTCAATCTTATCCATCTGTCAGCCGTCGATATTCAGCCAAAGCTTTGCGTTGGTTACATTACTTGTGTGAAACTCAAGACAAGTGGATGCAACATGCTACAAACGGTGGATAAAAGAAGATTGGATCTTATTCCGTGGATGGTTGTGATTTAGAAAACCCACAAATCGTGTACGAATTTCACGGAAGTTTATTTCATGGATGCCCTACCTGCTATCCTCAGCAAGACCTGAAAAATAATTTGACAGGGTTCACTATGGAAGACGCCAGAATTTGGAAAGTCAAGGATACCAAGCGGTGGAAATGTGGAAACAAGATTACGATCGACGTTTCAAAACGGATCCAGAATTTCTACGCATCGTCGAAGACTACGATTTGGTGGACATCGAAGCTTTGAATCCACGCAACAGTTTTTTGGAGTTCAACCCAATGCTACACGCTTGTTCTACAAAGCCGAGGAATCTCAAGAAGAACAAATCAAATATATCGATGTGTGTTCGCTGTATCCTTGGGTGTGTAAATATGCTCGATTTCCTACCAGTAACCCTGAAATTTTGACAGAATACATCGACGTCGAACATATCCGACAGTACAAATTTTTGATCAAATGTAAAGTTCTTCCACCGACCAACTTGTACCATCCCCTGGTGGATCATCATTGCCACGGAAAACTGATGTTTCCTTTATGTTGTACGTGCGTTGAAACGTATAATCAAGACCAACCTTGTCGCCACGATGACCAAGAACATGCCCTGACAGAAACGCAGGTGAGTGTTGAATTGTTTCATGCTCTCGATCGTGGGTATCGATTGTTAAAAGTGTACGAAATTTGACACTTTCCTTCCACAGAAGAATACCAAGAGGACGACAATGCGAGTCCAGCGATTTTTTTTAGACTACGACAGTGAGTTTTTTAAAAATTGAAACAAGAAACCTGCGGCTATCCTTCATGGTGTCACACTCAAGAGGAAAAGATCAATTCAAACAACGGTACCGATCCTTAGAAGGCATCACCTAGGAACACGTAGAACAGAACGAAGGATGACGATCGTTTGCTAAGGTCATGCTCAATTGCTTGTGAGGAAAAATGATTCAATGTCCGATATTGCCAACGACTGAATACTTGGTGGATCCAAGTCAATACTTTCAGCTCATCGATGATAAAGGAAAACTCATCAAACACGTGGAAATCATAGGTGAAGATTTGATTTTGGTGAATTACGAAGAGGTCACGGAGTTTGTTTCCTTAAGATGATCGACGTATTGTAGATACGAAATGGTTAAGGAAAAACAAATTATATAAGCTCCTGAAAAAAGTTTCTGTTTAATTTTTTAGGTTTAAGTATTGTAAAGGTAAAATGTCTGAACTATTACAACAAAAACTCTTGCGTATCATTTCATTTTTTTATTTTATAGGACTAGAGTCACTCCGCATTATTACGGACAAAAAAACATTCTTTTCGTAACAAGCAAGGACACTCAATGTACGATGCACAACTTAAACGTATTTTTAGCATTGCTGTTTGAAAAAATAATAGAACTACCCATTTTGATATAAAAGTACACCAAACCTTACGCCGAGTTTGTTTATTTTTGATACAGCGTAAGCATCGCGTTCTATAAACTCATTGCTGCAAGAACTCGCAGGTTAAAACCAGCTATCTAAAGCAAATACAAAATATGTAATGTATCATATATATTTTTCCCAGACGTTGTTTTGAATCTAATTACCCTTCAAGTGAAACCTAAGTACAGTATTGATTCTTTCACTGCTAGCTGGAACACACCAGATTTCAATCACATTTATTTTGCCGGCGAATTGTATATACTCGTTATTGATGTTTTCATTAGCGCTTCGTTTAGTTTTGTATATAGTTCGATTGTTTGTCATTTACAATGGATGACATCCAGTTGCAAGTCCAATTATTCAAAAGAGCTGTTAACATATACCAGCGTCACTAACTTGTACGCTTAATGAAATTTCTAAATTAGAAGGATGCAGACTTTTCTCTCTGTCCGCCCATCTATTCCATGTAGAATCACATAGTAGGTTCTAACCGTGTGCTGTAAACAGGATAGGAATTTATGCCTATAAGAAATTGTTAAGGGTATACGCTTACAAGCGATCAAATCAATACATTATTTGCAAGCCTCATGTGAACATTCTGCCTTCCAAAAAAGTAACAAATTCCCGCTTAAAATCCTTGAATTTGGCCATGTAAGTGTGTAGTCGTTTGAAATTTTCTCGAAGTTAATTTCCTCGCAGGTGAGATATAAAAATAATCCTATAATACTACAGTGCGACTTTAACTAATGACACTCTTTCTCAAACTCGCTCGTACTATTTGATCAGTTTTAAAATGCTACAGTATGTATGTATGTATGTTCTATTTGATGTTAAAAAGCTTGTAGTTTATCGTCAGTGAGAGTCATCTAATGTATATCAAATTGTTTCCCTATTTAATCAATGTAATCAAATCTGATGTTTATTGAAGTACTGATATCGGTTTCTAACACATTGAATTTTGTGCCGGCCTTCACTCACAAGAGCATGATCGAACTCTGTATGATTTATCTCCATCGCGAGAGAGAGAGAGAGAGAGAGAGAGAGAGAGAGAGAGAGAGAGAGAGAGAGAGAGAGAGAGAGAGAGAAAGAGAGAGAGAGAGGATGGGTGTAGGGGTAGGAGGTGGGGGTGGAAGATAGATGAGATATTTTTCAAGTCTTATGAAACATTGTTACAACATGTAGCCTTTGTTCGAACTTGTACACATTCCAATGCGTTCTGCCCACACAATGATGTTCTGTAAACAGTAGATTTGCAAACCTTTGAATTTATGATATGTTGGCGGGGAAAATATTACAAATCTGACAGCAAATTGTACATCCTAGCTTTGATTTTTCCTGAGAGAGAAAAAGAGAGTGTGTTTGTGTGTGTGTAAGCACTCCAACCCTTTTCTCTCCTTTCACTCCGTGTTTAATTCTATATATATATATATGTATGTATGCGTGTGTGTGTGTGTGTGTGTGTGTGTGAAAATTTCTACCCTTTTCAGGGGTGATAGTATATTTCTGTATGTGTTAGCACTCCTACTCTTTTCCCCCTTTTGCTCCATCCCCAGCTACAGACATAAAAATCTTCCTTTCTTTACAAGCACAGACACTCGTTGTACTATGTACAACAGCAATTTACTTCAGTTTGTTGTTGTAAAAAAACAAAAATGTGACTCCCCATTCAATACGAAAGTACACCAAAACCTTGTTTTGCGAATTTCAAAAGCCTCCTATCCACATTTAGCCACTATATTTGCAAAAGTTGTTTTAGGGTTCATTGGAAAGATAACACTATTATTCCAATCGTTATCTGATTGAAAATATCAAAACCTTTTGATAGTAGGATATCAAGATGTATGTCTCTCAGATGCTGATTTACAGAGCATGACAATAGGAAGTGTTTTTCGTCATCTGTCGAGTTTGGGCAGCTACGAATTAAATCATTCTATTTTTGACAAGTACAAACACATCAGTACATTTTTACAAAGAGAATACCCAAACTTGCTCAATACAGCATTAACACTGGATAGTTTGCAACACACTTTCTGCAATGTTTATCGAAGCGACAGTCGGTAGCAGGTCAGCGAGTGTATTAAATATAGGGTTTCAAATCGAAAACCGTAAATTTGTAACAAAGAGAAGACCCAAACTTGCTTCATACAGCATTGACAGTGGATATTTTGCAGCACACTTTCTGCCAATGTTTATCGAAGCGACAATGGGTAGCAGGTCAGTGTGTGGATATAATCTAGGGTAGCAAAACGAAAACCGTAAATTTGGAACAAAGTGAAAAACCAATCTTACCTCATACAGCATTGACATTGGATATTTTGCAACACACTCAATGTTTATCGAAACTATAAACATAGCCGTTTAGTGAGCGAGTTAAATATAGGACGACACAATCGAAAACAGTATTACAAATTGTAAACTGTTTGTATGTTTTGTCTGTCTTTCAAACAAAAACTTAAACCCCACCCTTGTGTCGTGTGTGATAGTCTAGCAGTATGTTTTTGTATGTGTGTGAGCACTGCTAATCTTTTCCCTTCTTTCACTCCATGTCTGATAGAGTGTAAGTATGTTTGTGTATATAGAATGTGTGTGTGTGTGAACATTCCTACCCTTCTCCGGAGTGAAATTATGTTTGTGTATGAGTGAGCACTTATACCAGTGCGTGTGATGGTATATAAGTATGTTTGTGTGTATAGTATGTGTATATTCCTACCCTTTTCTCTTCTTACACTTCACTGCTAGGGTTATAGGGATTATAAGGGTGGTAGGGAGTTAAAGTTTTGTTTATAAAAGAAAGATAGGGATGTTATATGTGGATAGGGAGTAGGTTGATTTAGTTTTGTTTATAAGGGTTTTCACTTCTATTTTATTCCACTTCTTTTACATCCTACCATTTGTTGAAAACTAAATGAGTGGGTGATGGTCAGTCCCAACGGCGTGTTTGTTAGCAGGTGTGGGTATTGGTCAGTAGATTACTGGGTGTTGGTCAGTCCAAACTGCGTGTTGGTTAGTAAGTGAAGGTATTGGTCAGTAGATTACTGGGTGGTGGTCACTCAAACGGCGTAGTGGTAAATAGGTACATTTTTCAACATGGAAACGTCATGCTAAATTCCCCTTGTCAGTATAGAGCCATTTTAATGTTAAATTCCCCTTGTCCTTAAATAGCCATTTTAATGTCAATTTCCCCTTGTTCTTATAGAGCTATTTTAATGTTAAATTCCCCTTGTCGGTATACGGTCATTTTGTCCGTATAAGGTCATCATGACAAGATGGCAACCATAATGTTCATTCTCATTTTCTGTATAGGGGCATTTTTGTCCGCATATTGACACTCTATACTACTTATAGTTTTGTAAGCAGTAATGCTTTAGCTCAAGTCCTTTTCGGCTTTTAACGGTTATGGGTATGAGGCAGTCTTTACATCTGTTTCATACAAAATGTTTCAGATACGTTATATGACTTGCAAAACAAATTCTGACGCAATAATTAAATACGGTAGTTCTTACCATGCCAAAATAACATCTTGACATTTGTCTTTCACTGTCTATTTTAGATTGATTACACACACACACACACACACACACACACACACACACACAAGTTTCTTATAAAATGATTTTGATTGAAATCATAATGGTATCTGTTCCCGTTTTTAAGATATCTCTCCAAAAATGTTGCCAAATTTGTTCACCATGATAACGTGAAATGTTACTTTACTTTTGTAATTTTTTCAAAATCTTGCACCCCTAAAAATTGTAGAACGATTTTTCTTCAATAGGTAAATTTCATGGATTATATAAAATATTGAGTTTAGTTGTGCTTGTGGATGTCAGATATCTTGGTTTTGTCTTATTTTGGCACTGCAATGTGTCACGAGAAACATTTCTAACATTAGATCTACCGTTTTCCAAAGGAAAAAAAAAAAAAAAAAAGTTTCACAGTATGACCCGTCTTATTCTGCACTCTCATTCTAGAGCCAAAACATGAGTTAAATAAAAATGTAACAATGTATGCCCTATTTTTTCAGTCAGTCGATTTCAGATGGTCGAGAGAATAAAGCTTTTTTCTTACTGTTCTCGGCGTGTGCAGCGAAACATGACATATCTTAGTCATTCCACAAGAAATATAACACTACTTTTTTAAAACTGATAAATGAAAAAAAAAATATAAAAAAAATGCCAATGAACATTTCTATCAAAGAATTTACACTTGTCTTCAGAAACTTATAAAAAGGGTAACTTTCTCTCTGTTTGAGGCAAACGATAGGTTTTGGAAAAAATTACTGCGTTCATTCGCGTGGCTAGGTGAATCAGTACGAAACGGCGTGTATGCAGGGCAGTAAACGTTAACCACTACTAGCTTTTAGGACGTAACTGGGTTGAAATTACTGTTTATCTTTATTATTGTGAAAGAATATTCAAGTTATGCTACTTTCGGTGCGCAATGCTAGCAGTAGAAGGTCAAAATAGTATCCTGGACTCCCCTATTTGGCGCACTTAAGAACTTACTTTCACCTTTTCAGAAATATACTCCTTTCATAGTGATGCCTCTCATTAGTATAGAAACATTAGTTATTTTAGCAAAGCATGCATAAAAAATGACAATGATATATTCCCTAAAACTCTTCCTTGCATGCTTTCAACCAGAGGACCCCTCGTCGGAAAGTTTGTGTATTACGTCACCATTAATGACGCACTTCACAGAAGTCTATTCTAGTAGTGACACCATTGTACATATGCGCGGGGAAAAAAACTATATTACAGAGGAACATCAATAGGACATAGAAAACTCAAGTTTATGGGAAAAATTACAGACAGAAATTTAACTAGGCATTCCTAAACTTTTCTTACATTTATCATGAATCTGGTTTTGGTACAGATTTTGTCTTGAAAGGAAAAATAATCAAATTTGGAAAAATCATGATGGTATTAATTTTAAAATTGTGTAGTTATAATTATAAAATAATTAGATTCAGCATGTGACCTTTTTCCCAATACTTAATTAGCATTGTGAACATGCAGAACCTCAATCTTTCTATGTACTGTTTTTGGAACATCTAAACTGTTTTTGCATCCTTCACAACTTATTTATCCAGAATGCAAATAATCAAAGACAGAAGACATAAAATTACAGGAGAAGGTTTTGTTTTCATTATTTATCATTCGTGCCATTATCAAACAAATCTTAAAGAAAAAAATTGGTCAAAACAAGTTAAAGATCAAGAATGTCTTAAAAGATTATTGAAAATTTACTGTTAAAGTAAAATTGCTTAATTATCAGATAAAAAATCCTAATAATTGATTTAAATAAGCAAAAATGTAAAGGATACTAATTTAATTATTAAATATATCGTAAAAGTATATGTTTTTTGTAAATTTCCACAAATTATAATAACAAATAACCACCTCTGAAAATCAGTTATGACACATCCACATGAAACAGTATAACATTGTACACATTTCTAAACAGTGTTACTGATGCAGTTATCAGCTGTGAGTCACGTTGCTAACACATGTTGAGTAGCAGACTGGATGCCTATTATGGCGGGAACTTGATTTGCCCCGTCAGAATAGTTAGTAAGGATTTTTATGAGGATTTGCTGGTTGAAAAAAAGAGAATTAGTGAAATGGCGTTTTTTTCATGGTATGTGTCTTTGTTTCATTTCACAACCGATAAGGATAGGATTTTCTACAAATTTTTCTGTCTGTATGACTCGATGTTGATCAGTGTACATTAATGTTGTGGTTTTGACGTCATTGAAAGATGCGTTCTCTCGAAAACTGGGAGTTTATAACACTGCGTCAAAAGAGGGTAGCGTCAAAATAGGGTGTGGAACGACAGGAGACAGGATTAATGTCAATAGAAAAAATGGTTTTGTGATTAAACATGTCATATCACGTGATTAAACATGTCATATCACGAAGTTAATGTTGGACTTAGCCTAAAGCAGCTTGCGAAAATCAAGAGCGCAGTAAGAAACGATTGCGGGGTCACACTGAAACTTTCGCAGGAAACGTTAACTGGAATTATTCCCGTGTGGCTAACCCAGACACAACTTGGTCAGCTTAATGCGGCCAAACAAAAGAACACATCAGTGACATTAAAGTTATCCAAGTCAGAGGTGACACAAATGCAAAAATATCGGTGGAATATTTCCATTTCTCGCGGACATCCAGCGTTGTTAGCGGCTGTGGCTTGTGCGGTTGCAAAAGCGACTGGGTCAGGGGGCGTCAGAACTGTATCCGGGATGGTTCTAAAAAGGGCGGTTGGAGGCCGCATAGTGTCTCGTAAACAAATATAAAAAAGGCGTTCGACTACCCGGGACGACTCGCATAATTTCCTCAGGCAGAGGTCTTTCGACTACCTGGTACGACTTGCAAAAGGCGTCGCCGCTAACCAATCTTGACTTACTCGCTATGACAAAGTCAGTCAAGCATTTCCGACGTGTCTTTGTGAGGAATGAACTTGCGTCAATGATCCCCCGCATGCGGGAAATTGGCATCATCAACCTGGATTAGACAACAGGACCTAAGACTCATTGGTACGTGGTAACACTTCGACATCTTTTGTATTTTGACTCGTACGGGCTTGCACCGCCACTTCAAGTTGTTGATTACTTACACAGACGACAGAGTCATCTACCGGTGTTTTATTCAACGCTGCAGTTGGAAACTCGTCTGGACGGTCCTATATGTGGACATCTTATTCTTGAAGTACTGTGTGCACTCGAGCGTTCACCAACACCACAAACACTTTTGATTTTACATTGTCACTTAGAAAGTACGCGTAATAGTACACAAAATGCATATTAACATTTACTGGAGTTACTCAATCAGACGCGGCGCTGATGTGGATCTGACCAGGTTTGCACCAAAGCCGGATTGTTGTTGACGTCGACCCGTGCGAGCTTGTGTTTTTCCTAGATCAAACAGGAAAATTTAAAACGTTTAACGTTGACATTCAGGGTGTTGTTATAAAGCTGCGAGGCGCCGTCGCAAGAACTTGGCTGAAATCACCGAGAACCAGGGTATCAGAGACACTGGCATTGTCGGTGGCCTTTATCAAAGACTACATTGAAGCTTTTGAGGTTGCAGCGAAACAACATGTGAATGCAAAGATTGCAGAGGTGCCCTTACTACTACGCGTAGTAAATTCATTGGGTAGATTCAGTGGAATATTAACCAAAGAAGGATCTGAAAAATATGGCAAATGGTCGATTTCTTTTCGTTACTGTTGGGGATGCTTTTGATACACCTAATCGTAATATCTTAAAGGTGCGTGAGTCTGGATCGTATTTATTTATTATAAACGGATATAGAGGTCTGTTGGGTGTAATGATAATAGTTATAAATAATTTCCTGCATCGTAAATTAATGACACGTATTACAGAAGACAATTTTAAAGAAAGTTTTATATATTCGGTATCATTATCATTATTCTCCGGAGATGAAATTCAGTTCCAAGGACTAAACATCTATCCGGAAGGGCACTTAACCGTCTTTGGCGTTTGTGTTTAAGATTTGTTATTACATGTACGTAATGGATTTTGAACGCAATGACGATGTTGCGGAATTAGCGGATGGGGTGTTGGACCAGCTGACAGAGGATGTTAAGATTGACAGTAATTTTGGTCCACTTGTTGATGAATATCTGCTTCAGAATGGTGTTACCAGACCCTCGTATGCACTGAAATATAATCTACGCAAAGGTAAAATAGAAATTGATAGCTACTACCAACTCGAGGCCAGCTTGTAGTCATAGCATTAGCACGCGAAAACACCAGACAAAAAAGACATCACCATCAGGCGTGAAATCAGCCAAAAACTGTTTCTACAACGATGAAGTGAAATTCACCGCTGAATGCACCACGGTTACATTCCCCATCGATTATATTAAACCAACATTTTGTATCCTCATATACCTATCGGATTTCCATTCTCTCTAAGTTTTTTATTACAAGCAAAAAGGCTGTTTCGCACTGACTGACCTAGCTACATTATGTATTCAAAGTGAGCAGTGGTTGAAGTTTACTGCCTCGAAAACATGCCATTTCGTACTGATTGACATATTGCAAGCTTGCTGATATATATATATATATATATATATATATATATATATATATATATATATATATATATATATATATATATTGCGGATATTGTAAAGGCCTGTACATTTACATGGATTAAAGTTACTTAATTCTTTGTAAAAAAAAAAAAAAAAAAAAAAAAAAAAATTGGAGTGTGTTATTATGAAGATTTCTTACCCTGTAAAACTTTTTCAAAATTGTTGAAACTGTTGTAAATATTTTTGAAGGTTGTGGCAATTTCTCCAAGAGAGTAGATGCTACATTAATGAAGAAGGTATTAAAATGATAAGCAATATCACAGGGTCTATGACAGTTGCGATCCTCAATAGTGAGTATAATATTAGCATTATCGTTTGATTTAAAACTGTAACCGAGCGATTTCTACTTTTGCCATAGTTTCTTTGGGCTATTTTTATTCCCTTCAACATATTATATCCATTATATTAGTTGCAATAAAAAAATATCTTGCAGTGAAAAAAAAAATATATAAAAACCCCCCAAAATCATGGGTCGAGAGAAAATCCCAGCCCACCATAAGGAAAATTAATTTGTCAGTCCCGGTAGTTTTCCGTCGCATGTTGAAAGAAGGTCCGTGTTTTAGTGATTAGTAATAAAACATTTCGCGCGCTAAATGTTAGCCCTGCGCGCGCAGGGTGCTGTCTTTGAAGAAAGTCATTCTTAGTTAAGGCGTTGGGAAATTTGGTCACAGGTGAGTATCTTAAATGATTTATATGTTGATTTATAACTGTATGGTGCCATTTGAACGTATTGTCACGTCATTGCAAAGTTTTGATAATGAGAATCTTAAATTTAGGATAGCTAACATTGCAAGATTTGACCGATGTTGCACGTGCATTTACAGTTTGAATAGAGAAAGCACAATTGCTCGCCTTGCACCATCATTCCCCTCTCCAAGAATTAACTTTTGAAAATGAATATTGTACATTTATTGTTTCCTTCTGTTTTCTGTCGCTTATTATCTTCCAATTTACGCTATTTCTTCCTATTTTTTTTTTATTCATTCAGTTTTTTTGCCGCCCACCCCCACCAAAAAAATTTCCCGCCCTAGGCTACCGCCTAGTTTGTCGAGCTTTTCAACTGGCCCTGAATAGAGATTAAAAAAAAAAAAAGTTGTTTAGTTACATTTCCCATCCACTTGACACCGGATTAAGCTGGTAGAAGGCCAATGAGCAATTTAAAAGTACCCCCCCCCCCCCGAAATAAATGAACACAATAAATTTATAAATACTTGCATCGCGGGGGCCTTGGAGCAACTGCTGCATCTGCACCACTTTTAATCTGGCCTTGCATTCATGTAAGTACATGTATGTGTAATGCAAGGGCGGATTTGAAAGGGAGTGAGGAAAAGTCGGTGCCCCTCCCCAATCCTCTAACAAAATGAGTGCCAGACGGAATGTTTCCTTGAGCAAGTTTTCTTTAAAGTTAAATGGTTAAAATTATGCTTTGGAAATGCTTAAGGGCTATTGGTAATGTGCAGTTAATTACTGGTGGATGGGAGATGGTGCTCTGAAGAAATGGCTAAATATTTTGGTAATAGTAGCAACAGGGGATGATTTTTTCGGAATTATAGAATATAAAAAAATTGAATGTTTTCTGCATAATTTGAGTGTGCAGATTTCAAAAATGAACCCATCTTTATGATATCTTTTCAAATAAATTCACAGGAAAGTCGCAGCAATATAATTATGTAATTGTGGGCGTCCACTACACCACGTGGAACTTGCCCTTCAGCTCGGCTACAGTACATGGTACAGAATTCTCTTTTCAAGTTGTACACAATGCTGTTTAATATTCAAAGACTCTCCCACTAAAACGTATTCACATACATGTATTGCAAGAGATGAAGGATAAATTTCCAAGCAAAGAATCTTGAGACTATTTAGGTGCTTCACAAAATATGCAGTTTAATTGTAGTAATTTTAATAAGAGAGAGATTCTGCTTTTAAACAAAAGAAAAAAGAAATCACACAAGTATTAGTGGGTTTCATTCTGTTATTAAAATAAATAAATGTGACAAATGCAGTGATTTATTTTGTCATTCATCCAGTCACTTTTAAATTGTTTGCTTAACGTGTGCCCACACAATGAAATATACACGGCACTATTTATGCAACACATTTTCTCAGGAACTAGACATGCGTTTACTCTTACCATAGACCTACTGTTTTTATGCAGACTCGAAGCTGCATTCTATAACCAACAGCTTAACAAATATACCTAGGATTATTGGTTGGGTTATCAAAGTTTAATATTACCAAATGGATGGGTGAAAGTGATGAAGTATAATTAAATATTTTCGGTAGGAGATAAACTTGTATGTATTAATTTCATTTAATGCAGATGCAGTTTATTTGGTACAGTACATTCTTTCAATCCACATAAGTACTGCAAACTACCTGAATGTCAAGTGAATATTGTAGTTAACACCCAAGTTCAACACCATTCTTCTGGAGTGCACAGAGCATTTCCATATCGGACCATGGTTTTCCAAAATGGGGTAGGGTGTAGGCTGTGATAAAAATAACCATTATTTTGTTTTTCAGTTCATTCACATTTAGTTTTAAAATGTACATTTCCTGTGGAGTGTCGGCAAATTCTAACTTTTAAGACTTTCTTCATATGCTGGATAGTGTCAGTCATATACTGTGCTGACCGGCCTTGTGAGGTCCAGAGCTGTAATGAAACTTAATTGGTTCAGTTTCCATTGACAAAAACTGGTTGAATTTCAAACCTGTGCCAGTTTGGGATATTATTTGTGATAAATGCAAACCATCTTTCCTTCCATTTCTGTCTCAGAAGTGTCATATTTAAGATGTTTTGCTGCCATGGAGACTAGCTTACGTCTCTTTGGAGAAATATTTACCTCCTATTTGGTGGCAGCTTTCATTTTATCCCGACACGTTCATGCAGATGTTCCTTCTCTGAATTTCCCCTAGAACCTTCCTTGCAAAAATGATTAAGTTAACACATAATAAAAATGATCTCACCTGTCAACTACTTCTAAAGTTGTTATAACATACATTTTGTGGTTTAAATATGAACACAGACAGCTCCTTAATTAGCATAATTGCTTTGCTTCAAATGGAATATCTCTTGTGGAAGCTGATCCTCTGTATAATCAATTAAAAATTAAAGAATCATTACTGTTATTTAATCAGTTTATAAAGGAAATCGACACTAATGTCAGTAAAATGGCTTTCATTAATTTAATTGCATTGAATCACTGGATTGAAATCAGAGGGTGATCCACTTGCGAGTATCTGAGTTCAGTAAACAAAATAAAAGCCATTTAAAACATTGCTAATTAACAATAATTGAATTGTCTCGTTTTAAGTATTTTGATTGGTTGATAATTGAGTCGCTTAGGTCAATATGCATTCAAGTAGTAATAGAACGTGCACACATGCGACAGTTTTCAATGGTTACTTGCAGTAATATCGCAGGATATGAATGAATAAAATGGAGAGAGGTTGATTCAAGCATTTAGTATGCCTGAAGAGTGATGGGGGTGGTGGGCATGAATGGCCAGATAAAGCATGAAAATTAACACTTGCCCGACTTGTTTTAAGTAGGAAATAAGCACTTGTCCTGGAATAGTGTCTTGCAAATTTTTACTTGTTCAACTTCACAAATGAATAATTTCGGGATGTGGGCCGATGGAATTTGATCAGTCCTGAGCTAGTTTTGAGATTTGAATAGATGTGTTATAATTTCTGTTGGTAATGTGTTCCACTGTTGAATTGTGAAAGGCAGGAATAAATTTTGATACAAGGTAGTTTTATAGAAAGGGAGCTGAATGATTGAGTGCTGTAGGTCTCATTGTTGATAAGAAAAGGTTGAATTACATCTTTGTAAGTAGTTCGAAGCAAAACCATTGTCCGTTTAAAACAATTAATCTGGTTTTGAGCTATCTCTCCTCATTACCAAATAATCTTTAGTTAGGTGATCTCAGACTGACACGAGGAATGGAAGACCACAGATAAATGCACAAATTTGATACTAGCTGTTTTGACTAGTTCACAAGTTCTTTCTATTGCCGATTTTTCTTTTATGAGAATCAAACAATGGAATAGCCTGTGGGTTATACAGTATGATTCAACAAAATGCTTATTCAATAAAAAAAAACTATTCACTTAACCCCAAGTACACCGTTTATTGTCAGCATAATGGCAAAGAAACCAAATTCTAGAAGAGCTGCTGTTGTGCTTTTTAAGTTGTCAGTTCGCACATGAAATTAACACATAGGTGGCAAAGAAACAAACCATGATAATGGGTTCTGTTGTGTTTATTAGTTTGCACATGAGCATCTGTAATCAAAAAGTGTACATGTATCTAGGATGACTTTTGCAACCATTTGTGATTTAAAAAAGAAAACACTACTTTTTGATAATTAATACAACTCTCTCTTTCTCTCTCTCTCTCTCTCTCTCTCTCTCTCTCTCTCTCTCTCTCTCTGACACGTATATCTGAGACTAACGTACATGTATGTAGTGCCCCTGCCTATGCACACAGATCTGTTATGAAGTGCATATTGAATGCATCTTCTTTTTTTCACAACATGTAGAAATTCACTATGAGAATGAACTTCACTTTGTCATCATCTTTATATTTCTGGAACAGTACATAGTCACTTGGCTTTTAGCAATTTTTTTTTTTGTATGTTGATGAAGCAACTGCCAGAACTATGCCTTCTCAAGTTGTAATTACTCCTCTATAATGCAGTAATTGGATGTCAGAAGAAATCATACATTATGTTAAAGAGCTCTCATGCATGGGGTAACCATCAAAACTTTTGCGGTTTTGTTTCACTTTAGTCCAGTATGAATGCGATTTTACAATCTCACTGATTTTCATTTGATCGTAAAAAAAAGTATATTGTGCGAACTGCAACAGAAATAAGGACATGAATGAATCTTGATTCCAATAGCGTAGTATTAAAGGAAAAAAAATTAGATTCATTGCGCAAAATGTAGTATTAATACAGTTTGTGAGGCAATGTCATTATGTTAATATTATCTAAAATTTGATCTGGCATTATGTATCATATATTATCTTCGTTAGAACTAGTAAATGTTTATCATTAAATAAATGATCAAATTTTTTTCAATATAAAAAAGTAAGCAAACTGCACCTGAAAGAAATGACAATTTACATAAATCGGTGCTTGTCTTTCTCTGAACCTCTTTAGATCATGCTTGCAGGTGTCATAAACAGTAAACCACTCATTTTATTGAGACCACGTCCACTGTGCGGTGGTCATCGATTGTGAAAAAGTGTGGTGTGCAGAGCTATTCTCCGCTATATACCATGACAACTCCCATCAGGGTGCATGGAGAGGTGTTTTTTTAATAAAAAAAATTCATAATCCTCTCCACTATCTCTACACCCCCACCGCGAAGAATGGAGAATTAAAAAAATTGAGCGAGTTGTGCTGTATTTCACAAATGTTGTGGAATTTTCTTCTCTATGAACAGTATCAACCACAACTGTACTTTCTACATGGAAACTTTGATAGCCACTGTGTTACCAAAGACTGTCAGAGGACTATTGACAGGAAAAACAATATGGCGGCCTTCATTACATACCGTATATACTCGCTTATAAGTCAACGTTTTTTTACCTAAAATTCGATTCATGCAGAGTAGGGGTCGTCTTAAAAGTGTGACATTAAAAAATTATAAATCTTGGGGTAATGTTGGAAACTTTAGATGTTTGCAGTACATAAAAATACTGTCAATTCATATATTTTTACGTTTTCATGCCATTATTCCTATGCAGTACTGCATATATGGTATGCACTGTGTTTATCCATTTCATGATGGTATTCATTACATAATACATGTATCTACAGGTAATTGGCTTTTAATAATTTGAAAATGTTACCGGTAAATTAAATACTACCTATCGCAAAATGAAGTGCCCGTCAATGTTTACTGTGGGTGTTTACTCGTAAGTATATTGCCTCCATTTTCGTGCAAGTCCGAACAACCTATATTTGTATTAATATTTGTGTTTTGCTGAATAAAGACTGTGCTTGATGCAATAAAAGTTTTGATTTAATTTGTATTTTCCTTTTCCACAAGTCAGATTTAATTCCCAACTGATATTTCCCAAGTTATCTGCCAGTGCACGTGGGCCGATAAGCCTTTGGCTTGTAAAGGGACTCGCTTTGTTTTCAAGTTGACAATCCTTTTGATCGAGCCGCAAATCTATACTTGTTCAGTGCCAAGTGGATGTTCCACAACTTCCTGTACATATACTTTAACCTTAATCCCTTTGCTTGTAAAGGCACCACACTGTTTTCACATGTGACAACCCTTTGATCAAGCCGCGAGTTTGATACTTGTTCAGTACCAAGTAACAGAGGGTGGTTATTTGAACTCCCTGTGATCTTGCTGCACAATTGACGTGTTCATTTGCAGCCTTTAATAGATTTCTGACTTTATGATCAAAGTGTTACTCACAGAGCCCAAGCTCAGTCTCTGCATAAGCACCCGCATATGACAGTAAAGCAGAGGAATCAGAGTCGGACGAAATTTAAGATGACTAGACAACGATTTACAATGACTAGACGATGTAGAATTTCAGAACTTTATCAGACAATGAGGATTAATTCTTGGTCTTTGTACCAGATTACATTAGATAGTGACATTTATAGGATACCGTGAATCACAAAAAAGTGGACTTAACTTTCATTGTTTATTTGTACGACGTGTGGAATTAACATATTACGGGATAATGTGAATCGGATCATTCTGAAGTTCTATTTTTATACAGGTATGTGACCTATAATTGAATTTGTGGATTTATCATATAAATGGATTTAAAATGTCAAGCATTATGGATTTCAATTGACTTTATTACACAGAGATGGATAGATTGTAAGTTGTCAATTTATTTGTTACATATTTCACTCAATAATATAATTGTATTTTACACTGGGTTTTTTTTTTTTTTTCTTATCTATCTATTCAGTTTGGTTTGTTTATATTTCCAAAGTGCATTTCTGACTCACTAAGAAGTCACCCCTTCAGACGGATCTGACTTGCAAAATACACCCCGACTTGTAGGAGGGTCAAAGACAAATTCACTTTTTGCAGCCCTAAAAAGGGGGGGGGGCGACTTGTAGTCGAGTCGACTTATAATCGAGTATATACAGTACTTGCATCGGGTTATTTGCCACAGTGTATTTAAGGCCCCATGTGTATGCAAAATGTAACCCTCATTGCATCTTGTTTGATCTTTTTGCAATATGATAATTACAACACAATAGCTCAATTATAACTGTGCTTATCTGTTGTGTATGCCGTACAATATATTGCTTATTTTAGCTCTTATAAATACCTTTTCCACAAAACAGGTTTTCAAAACAGTGTCCATTGCTTTTCAGAACAGTGTCCATTGCAGAGAAGATGTGCCCACTACTGAACAGGCTCCATCTACATATGTATTCCTGTCCAACACAAGTGATCCAATCAGAGGCATTCCACAGTAATGTCCATTGCGGAGAAGATGTGTGCACTACATAACAAGCCCAATCTACATGAATATGACATCATGACCATGGAACGGAAGAAACAAGGAGATGACAGTGTTAGGGACCCTCTGCCAATAATAGGGTTAGAAATGATAAATTAATGAATGAATTGACTAGTTTTGTGCATTTTATTACATCCTACAGGCTTTTTGTATTTCAAATTGGAAGGTGGTACAAACTGCCAGGGAGGGTTCCCAATTAAAAAACAATCTATACAAAATCAGATGCAGCCACTAGTCCTGTGGGTTTTAGAACCTTAACAGTTAGGTAGTCTGAAAACATTTGCTAGTTCCAGGTGCACTTTGAGAGTGGCCAACTAACCACAGAATGTAGGTCTCAACAACCTAGTTTTGATATGTGACACAGCTGATTTCCCATATACACTTGAAATGTAATTTTTTTTAGTAAATAGGTTAAAAGGTGTTATAATTTGAGCACAGACACCATACATACATGCCAACCATTACACTTTTGGTGTAATCATTACACTTTTTTTCACCTAATTATGTCTTATGCTTGCCTGTGTGTTGAATACGCTTTTTTGGTATATTAAAAGATAAAAAATAAAGCAATAATAAGTTGCATTTTTAATTTTATTATCACCTCTTTAATCAAATATCATATAAATTTGAGAATATTCTAAAAGAAGACTGCTACTTAAGAATAGCACAAGAGTACATTTTGTCCATTGTAGACCTATGTGTACTTATTTTCTATTTATAGCAGCTGTATATGACACATTTCCAAGAAAACAGACCAGTTTCTTCAAATCAATAGTGCTTTACAAATTTAAAAAGAATACGAGTGATGTAATACAGCACTCGGGTTGAACACATTGTCATGTTTATTGCAGAATTTGTGGACTTGACTTTACAATCATTCAGCGAAAGTTCAACATTTAGACTAGTTAAAGTGTTGTATATAAATAATTTTTCAATATGTTTTGTGTTTGTATTCTGGTACTAATTCACACAGATTTTGACAATTTGTGATAAGAATTTTAACCATACGCAGATCCAGGTTAGTAGGAAAACTAAATGTACATTTTTCGTACAGTTTATTGTAATAATGGCATGTAATATATAGATTACACATTTTATGCTCAGATTATGCTTTTTCGTCACTTAGGTTACGCTTGTACCTCTGTAGGGGTTGGCAGGTATGATTCTGGCTGGAGAGGTAAATTAATCCAGATATTAGGGTCCAGTTTGGACCCTGATTTACTATGATTAAATGTACTTAAAAGCAATGCCAAGCATTTGTATGATTAACGTGACTTTTGGTAAGGAAGAAAGTAAAAGTATGGTTGTGGTCTAGCAACACATGTAACAGATATAAATGGAATAATGAAGGGAAAAGTTCAGGCAAGCAAGATTGACTAACTTTAAAAAATGTGAAAATTTTGATCTATGATCTTAACCATGATAAAAACCATTAAAAATAATGACACATTCAGGAGTTGTACCTTCAATGGCTTTAGTGTTAGTCCTAATGCAACAAGTAATTAAGCTTTGCATGTGACTTTGATCTTGCTGATTGGACCATGCTGTTGATACACATGATTGGTACAAGATGCACCCCAAGCTATGATTTGATCGGGTGAAACATTTCTTTCCATTATCTGTAATAACTTGATTGCTTCTGGGTGACGGTTTGCACACACAAAAAATGATAATGATTTGAGACCTGGCCGTATAAATGCCATAAAAGTGCCAAGTGACATCAAGTCCTGAGATGTAGCTATACCAAGCTTTCGGTTTATTACTTTATTTAAAAGTTTGTGAGTTACATCTCCAAACAAATATAGTAATGTCCACCTTTCACTGAAATGAAAACCATGAAAGTGGTAAATTTGACACTCTTTGTCTTACATATATGTAAAAGTTGACCAATTTTCCTCCCACTAATTCTAACCTTTTCAGATTTGAAAACCGTACACTAAAAGTAAATGTAACCTTCATCTGTGAACTTTACCTTCAAGAAAGGTGGCAACACATGTACTAGTTCCGATGTGTAAATTTACAAATATCATCCAATTGGCTGGTTTCATTAAACCCTTCCAAGTGGAATAATATTGGAAGATTTTGTACAAAATTATACAAGTATCTACTGGTATACAGACTGATTCCTCGTTTTCTTCAAGAGCATATGAGCAGTGTTATTTGTATAGTTTTCACACTGGATGATGTTTATATAAAAATTATAAATGTTTCTTGACTTTAATATTTGCTTGAACCTTAATGTTAAGTATAATATTGATATGTTAGTTATTGTCCTTGAGTTAGGTTGTTCACTTAGTATTTGATTTCAAGGACGGTTTTGGTAAATAAGTTGTTGATTCAGTTTGAGGTCAGGGTTGATTTTGTTTACAGATAAAACCAGAATTTCCCTCTAGAGTTGTATTAAGAGTCACATACACCATAATATTCTAGAACATTCTGTCATGTGACCTATCTTTATATATACCATGTTTAGTGGAAAGTTTTTCAATTTTCTTTAAAGAGCCATTACAGTTGCGAACAATCATTCCAAATTCAGAGAGAGGAATTTTTTAAACAATATTCATTGGATTATAAAAGTGCTCATAGTCTTTTGAATTGACAATTTTGGGATTTATGTAAACTTATTCAAAGATGTTCTGGAGTACTTCATTTTGGATAGTTGTTCATTTGGAACATTCTATATTTAGAACTTATGATTAGGACACTTAGGATTATTGGATTATTTGGATTTTAATTCACATTACTGTAAGTGTCTTTTGAATTTTCACTTTAATTGTCCAGAAATAAATTGATTCTTGATTTTTACTTGATTTGTTGGTTTCACTTTCTTTATGTTTTTCTAAGACCATAGAGTCGTAACAATGATTTTTTGGGGTAAACATAAAATTCAGTGTAATCCAAAATGAGATCTAGAAAGAAAAAAAAACTAGAATTAGGTAAATAACATGGCATTGCATATCACCATGCTTAGAATCTATGCCACTAGGGATAGGGCCTGATCCAGGCGCAAATGTTTCAATGCTGTAAATGTGTATTTCTCTTTTCATATCCAGTTAGTGTATATATGGTTATATGGTGCAAATCTTGATAGTTTCCAAGTTGTGAGCCAAGGACAAGTCCCTAATACTCCAGGGACATGACCCAGGATGTGTTGGATGTGCAAGTGCATATATAGTTGTAGGGTGGGGACTTGAACAGTTTTCAAGTTGTGAGCCAGAGAAAAGTTCCAACTCAAGGGACACAACCCAGGGTCTGTGCTGGATATATGTCCAATTTTATCTCCTCTTGCCCTTTGAACCTATATATAGTTATAGGCTGGGGATCTTCGCAGTTTCAAAGTTATGCGCCAGTGCAAGTCCCCTTCCCCAGGGTCTGTACTGGAAATGTGCATGATTTCATCTTGTGTCCTTTAACCAATATATGGTTAGTAGGTGGGATCTCCACTGTTTTCAAGGCATGACCCAGGGGAAAGTCCCCAACCTTAGAGGCATGATATACCAGTATGTCTGAATTCATCTCGTGTCCTTTAGTCCTATATATGATTGATGGTTGGGGATCTCGAGAGTTTCCAAAATGTGACCTAGGGGCAGCATTCCCACAGGCTAACCTTTGGCAAGACCAGGGTGTGTAACTCAAAAACGTATATTATAGCCCTGGCCTTGATGATGACACAGACCAACTTTCAGATCGCCACCTGTAACTTGAAATACTAAAATACAGCCCATGGTGCCACTCCAGGGATCATATTAAAATTCCAACATCTCCATTTCTTGTCACCTGTTTTATTCAGCAGCAGATATCCCCTTGATAAACTTGTTTTGGACATGGTTTGTTTGGTCTTTCTGGCTAGAGTATCATCAGAAGCAATGGTGCTCTGTACTTAAATTCCTGAACCACTCTAAATGATTTGGCTCAGTTACATTTAAGGCAATCATTGCTATATTTGGAATTGTAGTGTTGTGATCACTTCAAGCATTTTTCAAATGGAAAATATGAATTATGTTCAAAATATTCAGAGGTTAGATAATATGAATATATGTGTATCATTTTGGTGATACATTCTGTTGTCAAAGACAATCCTTATATTGTGGACAATAGTAATATTAGAACTGGCTCCAATCAGCAGTGTGCATGCATTATCATAATCTGGGTCATGCTCATAGACAAATTTATAGTGATGATTGAGACTTGATGCACTTGAATCAATTGATTTTGTTAATACTTGACTAAACACATTAAGTAACATGATATCTGACTTGCCCACCGTTTGCAGACATTAAAATATCGTAATTATATAATTAGGGCCAGTTCTCACTTGTCAGAAATGGCAGTACATGTACATGATGCCCAGAGTTTACGGACATAAAAATATTGTAATTATATCATTAGGGCCAGTTCTCACTTGTCAGAGATGGCAGTTCATGTATGCGATGAACATAGTTTATAAACAAACCTAAAAACACCAAAAATGCAAGCAGAATTCTTTATTTGTAAAAGAAAACACTAAAACATTATAATGTAAGTGTTCCTTATTTGTAAAAGAAAACACTAAAACATTATCATGGAAGTGTTCTTTATTGGTAAGCAAGGATATAATGCAATGTAGTTTACCTAGGTCATTTCCAATGAGCATTGAATTTCCAGGTGCACCAATACACACTAGTAACAATAAAGAGGCTAATTTACTATACAAAATGTTTGGGAAAATTATAATTTTAATTGTATTACTGACTGCTGAAATTTTCTGTGAAGATGAAACTTCTTTAAATCACTTAACTCGGAATAACATCAGCAATGGATCCTAAAAATCGTACTTCGCTCTGCCCTCATTGCCAGTTGTCCAATAGAGTGCAATTGTACTTTCACATTGGCAAGGTCAGCAACACTAAATACAGATGGGAGGGATGAGAGAGTACAGATGAACACTAAAGCAGTAATTCACCCAGAAGATAAAATGTAAACAACTTTCAAGAATGGAAAACAATTAACCTTAATCCTAACATCACCCTTGTAATAACTAATTAAAAGGAATAATAATAATCATAATACTTATTTAAAGAAGAAGCTCATCTGGTCAACAGACCAATCTTCCATGAGGCCTTCTACAATTACGTGTACATGTTGGGGTAAATACATTTAGAGAGAGAGAGAGAGTAGCAGATGCATTAAATAACCAAAGACTGGTGAGGAAATCGATGAATTCTGTATTTTTTCATGATAACTTTGTATTCAAAAACTTTTATCATCGATTTAAAAATCTCAATCGATGTATTAAAAAATGAATTACCAAACATGCATTCAGGTCTCCTAAAATGAATACATAAATTGTTTAATTTGTGAACAAAACGAAGCCACATTTCAGTTGCATTTATAATATGTTTAAATTAAGAACTAAGATTAGGAAGAAAACTGCAAGAAGTGTGAATAACTGAATAAAATCAGTGGTACTTGTGCATACAATGAGTCCAGTGTGAGAAATATCTGACAAAGAAATGCTTAAAATGGTCAATAAATGAAATAAACCTTCTAAATTCTCTGAAACAAACATAAATTCCAAATCTTTTTTTATACTTTTGATCAATAAAAGTTCAAATCTTTGTTTCAACAAATCCAAAACAGAAATCAGTTAAAAACAATCTACAGTTGTGGGAAGTTGAACCCAAACTGCTCTGATCATTGAAGGCTTTACACATGTAATCATTGTTGCACAAATTCACTCCAGTGTCCTTCAATTTAATGAATTTGTAGGAAAGAGGGTGGTGGTGGTGGTCCAAAACAGTGGACGTGCATTGCATTACAGTTGGCGATGCACATTTATAGCTTGAACAGTTTATTAGAATGAAGGCCAGTCCTACTTTACTGATGAAGAACCCAGGTTTTCAAAACATCAAGTCAAAGATTGAAATCTAATTCAGCCAGTGGGAAATCTTCCGAGACAAAGTTGTTCCCAGCTTGTGACAAGTCAATGTTGGTCAAAAAAAATACAAAGTAAAGTGGTTTTTTTCTGCTATTTGTGACGGCTGACATCTTCATTGCATGCACTTTCAGTTGTCAAAGACACGATACCAACTGACAATGTTTGAAAAAGTCCTTCAGTACATGGTGCAACTTTTGCACTAAAAACAAACTGATGGATGACACTGGGGAAAGCCATGTGCAAACTAGCTGGCACAGATAACATAAAAAGGAAACTGATGGTGTTTGAATATGACTGATGCCCAGGTTACAAACCATTAATTGACATATTAGAAGGGTATGGTGGGAGGTGTCTGGAAATATATTGGCCAATAATACAAATGTTATAGAGAACAAACACTCAAATTGTCTTATATAACCTAGCTTGGGGCTATGTCCCTTACAAGGTTAAATAAGAACCCATTATACCTTTGGACATTTGGGACTGGCGAGGGTGTTAATTTGAAGGAAAATGTAAGGACATAAAAATTGGGGTACAGGTAATGTTCTGGGAGGCAAGGGGTGTGGGTTAGGAATGGGTAGGGGGATGCAGTACCCATTAAACATTTGGCATTTGGGACTGTCTGGGGTGTTAATTTTAAGGTTAATTTAGGTACATGCAAATTGGGGATTTGGGGTAAAGGTTACTCCTGGGTGGAGGTAATGTTCTGGGAGGCAGGGTGGTGTTGGAGATTGGTAGGGGGATTGCAGTACCAATTAAACATTTGGCATTTGGGACTGCCCGGGGTGTTAATTTAAAGGCAAATGTAGATAACAAAAATTGGGGAATTTTGGGTAAAATGGGGGTAACGGTTACTCGTGAGTGGAGAAAATGTTCTGGGAGTCAGTGTGTGTGGTTATAGGTGGGTACTAGGGGATTGCAGTACCCATTAAACATTTGGTATTTGGGACTGCCCGGGGTTTTAATTTAAAGGTTAATGTAGCTTTATACAAACTGGGGATTTGGGGTAAAATGGTGGTAAAGGTTTCTCCTGGGTGGAGGCAATGTTCTATGGGGGTGGTTATAGGTGGGTACTAGGGGATTGCAGTAACCATTAAACATTTGGCATTTGGGACTGCCTGGGGCGTTAATTTTAAGGTTAATGTAGGGGCATACAAATTGGGGATTTGGGGTAAAATGAGGGTAAAGATTGCTCCTGGGTGGAGGGAATTTCTGGGGGTCATGGTGTGTGGTTATAGGTGGGTACTAGGGGATTGCAGTACCCATTAAACGTTTGGCATTTGGGACTGCCAAGGGGTGTTAGTTTTAAGGTTAATGTAGGGACATACAAATTGGGGATTTGGGGTAAAATGGGGGTAAGGGTTACTCGTGAATGGAGGAGATGTTCTGGGAGTCAGTGTGTTTGGATATAGGTGGGTACTAGGGGATTGCAGTACCCATTAAACATTTGGTATTTGGAACTGCCCGGGGTGTTAATTTAAAGGTTAATGTAGGTATATACAAACTGGGGATTTGGGGTAAAATGGGGGTAAAGGCTTCTCCTGTGCGGAGGGAATGTTCTGGGAGGGGGGTGTTATTGGTGGATACTAGGGGATTGCAGTACCCATTAAACATTTGGACATTTGGGACTGGCGAGGGTGTTAATTTGAAGGAAAATGTAAGGACATAAAAATTGGGGTACAGGTAATGTTCTGGGAGGCAAGGGGTGTGGGTTAGGAATGGGTAGGGGGATGCAGTACCCATTAAACATTTGGCATTTGGGACTGTCTGGGGTGTTAATTTTAAGGTTAATTTAGGTACATGCAAATTGGGGATTTGGGGTAAAGGTTACTCCTGGGTGGAGGTAATGTTCTGGGAGGCAGGGTGGTGTTGGAGATTGGTAGGGGGATTGCAGTACCAATTAAACATTTGGCATTTGGGACTGCCCGGGGTGTTAATTTAAAGGCAAATGTAGATAACAAAAATTGGGGAATTTTGGGTAAAATGGGAGTAACGGTTACTCGTGAGTGGAGAAAATGTTCTGGGAGTCAGTGTGTGTGGTTATAGGTGGGTACTAGGGGATTGCAGTACCCATTAAACATTTGGTATTTGGGACTGCCCGGGGTTTTAATTTAAAGGTTAATGTAGCTTTATACAAACTGGGGATTTGGGGTAAAATGGTGGTAAAGGTTTCTCCTGGGTGGAGGCAATGTTCTATGGGGGTGGTTATAGGTGGGTACTAGGGGATTGCAGTACCCATTAAACATTTGGCATTTGGGACTGCCTGGGGCGTTAATTTTAAGGTTAATGTAGGGGCATACAAATTGGGGATTTGGGGTAAAATGAGGGTAAAGATTGCTCCTGGGTGGAGGGAATTTCTGGGGGTCATGGTGTGTGGTTATAGGTGGGTACTAGGGGATTGCAGTACCCATTAAACGTTTGGCATTTGGGACTGCCAAGGGGTGTTAGTTTTAAGGTTAATGTAGGGACATACAAATTGGGGATTTGGGGTAAAATGGGGGTAAGGGTTACTCGTGAATGGAGGAGATGTTCTGGGAGTCAGTGTGTTTGGATATAGGTGGGTGCTAGGGGATTGCAGTACCCATTAAACATTTGGTATTTGGAACTGCCCGGGGTGTTAATTTAAAGGTTAATGTAGGTATATACAAACTGGGGATTTGGGGTAAAATGGGGGTAAAGGCTTCTCCTGTGCGGAGGGAATGTTCTGGGAGGGGGGTGTTATTGGTGGATACTAGGGGATTGCAGTACCCATTAAACATTTGGTATTTGGGACTGCCCGGGGTGTTAATTTTAAGGTTAATATAGGGACATACAAATTGGGGATTTGGGGTAAAATGAGGGTAAAGGTTGCTCCTGGGTGGAGGGAATGTTCTGGGGGGAGGGGTTGTGGTTATAGTTGGGTACTTGGGGATTGCAGTACCCATTAAACGTTTGGCATTTGGGACTACCCGGGGTGTTAGTTTTAAGGTTAATGTAGGGACATACAAATTGGGGATTTGGGGTAAAATGGGGGTAAGGGTAATGTGGAGGAAATGTTCTGGGAGACTGAGTGGTGTTAAAGATGGGTAGGGGGATTGCAGTACCAATTAAACATTGGCCTTTTTTTACTGCCCGGGGTGTTAATTTGAAGGTAAATGTAGATAACAGAAATTGGTGATTTTGGTTGAAATGGGGTTAAAGGTTACTCCTGGCTTGAGGTAATGTTCCGGGAGACAGGGGGTGGTGTTTGAGATTGGTAGGGCGATTGCAGTACCAATTAAACATTTGGCATTTGGGACTGCCTGGGGTGTTAATTTGAAGGTAAACATAGATACAGAAATTGGGGATTTGGGGTAAAATGGGGTTAAGGGTTACTCGTGAGTGGAGAAAATGTTCTGGGAGTCAGTGGGTGTGGTTATAGGTGAGTACTAAGGGATTGCAGTACCCATTAAACATTTGGCATTTGGGACTGCCCGGGGTGTTAATTTTAAGGTGAATGCAGGTATATACAAATTGGGAATTTTGGGTAAAATGGGGGTAAAGGTTGCTCCTGGGCGGAGGGAATGTTCTGGCAGTGGGGTTATAGTTGGGTACTAGGGGATTGCAGTACCAATTAAACATTTGGCATTTGGGACTGCCTGGGGGTGTTATTTTTAAGGTTAATGTAAGGATATACAAATTGGGGATTTGGGGTAAAAATGAGGGTAAAGGTTGCTCCTGGGTGGAGGGAATGTTCCGGGGGGGGGACGGGTGTGTGGTTATAGTTGGGTACTAGGAGATTGCAGTACCCATTAAACGTTTGGCATTTGGGACTGCCCGGGGTGTTAGTTTTAAGATTAATGTAGGGACATACAAATTGGGGATTTGGGGTAAAATGGGGGCAAGGGGTACTCGTGAATGGAGGAAATGTTCTGGGAGTCAGTGTGTTTGGATATAGGTGGGTACTAGGGGATTGCAGTACCCATTAAACATTTGGCATTTGGGACTGCCTGGGGTGTTATTTTTAAGGTTAATGTAGGTATATACAAATTGGGGATTTGGGGTAAAATGGGGGTAAAGGTTGCTCCTGGGTGGAGGGAATGTTCTGGGGGTGGGGTTATCGGTGGGTACTAGGGGATTGCAGTACCCATTAAACATTTGGCATTTGGGATTGCCTGGGGTGTTATTTTTAAGGTTAATGTAAGGACATACAAATTGGGGATTTGGGGTAAAAATGAGGATAAAGGTTGCTCCTGGGTGGAGGGAATGTTCTGGTGGACAGGGTGTGTAGTTATAGTTGGGTACTAGGGGATTGCAGTACCCATTAAACGTTTGTCATTTGGGACTGCCCGGGGTGTTGTTTTTAAGGTTAATGTAGGGACATACAAATTAGGGATTTGGGGTAAAATGGGGTAAAGGTTACTCGTGAATGGAGGAAATGTTCTGGGAGTCAGTGTGTGTGGTTATAGGTGGTTACTAGGGGTATGCAGTACCCATTAAACATTTGGCATTTGGACTGCGGGGGTGTTAATTTTAAGGTTAATGCAGGTACATAAAAATGGGGGTAAGGGTCACTCGCGAGTGGAGGAAATGTTCTGGGAGACTGGGCGGTTTTAAAGATGGGTAGGGAATTGCAGTACCAATTAAACATTTGGCATTTGGGACTGCCCGGGGTGTTAATTTGAAGGTAAATGTAGATAACAGAAATTGGTGATTTTGGTTGAAATGGGGTTAAAGGTTACTCCTGGCTTGAGGTAATGTTCTGGGAGATAGGGGATGGTGTTCGAGATTGGTAGGGCAATTGCAGTACCAATTAAACATTTGGCATTTGGGACTGCCTGGGGTGTTTATTTGAAGGTAAATGTAGATACAGAAATTGGGGTGTGTGGTTATAGTTGGGTACTAGGAGATTGCAGTACCCATTAAACGTTTGGCATTTGGGACTGCCCGGGGTGTTAGTTTTAAGATTAATGTAGGGACATACAAATTGGGGAGTTTGGGTAAAATGGGGGTAATGGTTACTCGTGAGTGGAGGATGTTAAAGGAGGTAGTGGGTGGGGTTATATGTGGGTACTAGGGGATTGCGGTACCCATTCAACTTGGGGTGTTAATTTTAAGGTTAATGTAGGTACATGCAAATTGGAGATTTGGGGTAAAATGGGGATAAAGGTTACTTCTGGGTGGAGGTAATGTTCTGGGAGGCAGGGTGGTGTTGGAGATTGGTAGGGGGATTGCAGTACCCATTAAACATTTGGCATTTGGGACTGCCCAGGGTGTTTATTTGAAGGTAAATGTAGATACCGGAAACAAAAATTGGGGAGTTTTGGGTAAAATGGGGGTAAGGGTTACTCGTGAGTCGAGGAAATGTTCTGGGAGTCGGGTGTGGTTATAGGTGGGTACTAGGGGATTGCAGTACCCATATAACATTTGGCATTTGGGACTGCCCAGGGTGTTAATTTTAAGGTTAATGTAGGGACATACAAATTGGGGATTTTAGGTGAAATGGGGATAAAGGTTACTCATGGCTTGAGGTAACGTTCTGGGAGACAGGGTGGGTGGGTGGTGGTGTTCGAAATTGGTAGGGCAATTGCAGTACCAATTAAACATTTGGCATTTGGGACTGCCCGGGGTGTTAATTTGAAGGTAAATGTAGATACAGAAAATGGGGATTTTGGGTAAAATGGGGGTAACGGTTACTCATGAGTGGAGGGATGTTCTGGGAGTCGGTGGGTGTGGTTATAGGTGGGTACTAGGGGATTGCAGTACCCATTAAACATATGGTATTTGGGACTGCCTTAAGTGTTAATTTGAAGGTAATGGGGAGTTGGGGAAAAAATGAGGGTAAGTGTTACTCATGGACAGAAGAAATGTTCTGGGAGGCAGTGGGTATGGTTATAGGTGGGTACTAGAGGATTGCAGTACCCATTAAACATTTGGTATTTGGGAATGCCTGGGGTGTTAATTTTAAGGTTAATTTAGTCACATTCAAATTAAGGATTTTTGGTAAAATGGCTATAAATGTTACTCCTGGGTGGAGGTAATGTTCTGGGAGGCAGTGGGGTGGTGTTGGAGATAGGTAGGGGCCTGCAGAACTGGATACGGTTTTATTTGTTTGATTCATGATTTTGCATTTTTATTTGCGGACAACTCTGGTGCGTGATTTGGTTTTTCTTACCGTTTGTGCTTCGGTTTGTTAATAGTGGCAACTACTTAGCTATCTTAGTTAGGGCTTTACAGTAGGTTGTTTAGATTAGATAAAGTTTCTGGTTAATAATAATAATAATCATCATCATGACAATTTAAAGAAGCTCATTTGGTCAACTGGCCAATCTTCCATGAGGCCTTCTACAATTACGTGTATATATTGTACAATTTACACAAGTTGTGGTGTCTTTAAACAACAATGCTATTAAAAACTAGATAATTGATCTACTGCTACTATAAAATATGTACAAGGCATTAAACTGATGGCATATTTTGTTTGTCATATTCAATGTGATGGCCATTCCAGATTGGTTAGGGCTATATACTTTTCCACATTTTATCTGGTACATACATTTGATTCTACTGGCGGTTGGAAATAAATGCCATTTTAAAGGTTTCCTACTCACATACATTTTATAGTTAAAATCTACCACTTTAAAAAAAGGTGTAATAAGCCTGGTATTTTTATGAGTTCTATCCACTCCGTACAGAAACCAGTGGGCACCAGTATATTGGGGGACTGTAAATGTTACAGCACAATGAATGGTGCAATTATGTGTGGCTGAACGGATTAAGAAGCCCAACACATGTACACAACAGGTTGTTAATTGATTTCATTATTGTTGTAATCTGGACAGTTTAAAGCCAGATGGGGGATGTTTTATGAGGTGTTATAAGAAAGGGATGAAAAGTGGTACAGGATGGCTTTTGAGTCTTCAAATAAAAATCAAATGACCTTTGGCAGAGGTGAGATAAAATGGAGAGACCAAGCAAAAAATGATTTCAGCAGAAACATTTAAGTATTTTGATTGTTTTATTGTTTAATTATTGTGTTCAAGATGTTTTTTGAAGAATATTTAAGGGAAGTTCATATATTTTTTAGTTCACTTTATGTCAAAATGGTGAAATGTGCACTTTCTCCCAAAGCAATAAAAACACCAGCTGAAAAATATGAAGCTGAGGAATACATATTAAGTTGAACTGAGAAGCTTCCTGCTTGGGGTGTATTTAGCTTGGAGGAGTATTGGGGAGCAATTAGCAGGATTAAAAACCCAGCCACAGAAAAACTGAAGTTTGAACTTCTTTGCAGATTGAGCATGGTTTGTTTTATTATTGTCACTTTCGAATGCTGATACAGAGTGGACGTTCTCCATTCTTCACAAAGTGCAAAGTGATTCAAGGGGAATTCTGGATCAGAAAACTATTGATTGCCTGTTAAGTGTGAAACTTGATAATCACAGTGTCATCAGTGGTCAGTAGTCAGTGATCTTAAGAGGGAAATAACAAAATGATTGTGGATTTTATAAAAAATCTTTGCAGTGAACTGTGAGATATACAATTCTTGCTTTTTCATTTCATTGACAATATACTGTCTTGTATTATTTTGTAACATTTTCAATCAGAATAAGATTCATGTTCAAAACTTGCTGTTTTATTATAGTATAATGAGAATACATATTAAGGCAAACCATACACTTGTTTACTTTTCAATCCCCATAAAACATGTAAAATATATGTAGATAAAAAATTCTGCTGGTTTAGAAGCCAATCTGCTAATAAAAATTGGTAAATCTACTGGTTTTATGTCCTGGTTCTGTCACATTATGCTGGTGCGAGATGTCCAGTTTTAGGTTTGTTCACATGTGTCAAGATCATCCAAGAAGTCAACAGAAATGCCAGGAGACATGCTATAATTTTAATCTATTTTCAACATTTAACTTTGGTCAGATATTTCCAAATTTTCTGAAAATTAGTGAAAATGACATTAAAAAGCCCACAAAAGAAACTGAAATTTTGCATTAGTCGGAGAAAAATTATATCCGATCATCCTGAAGTAAATTCATGAATGAGACTACACCTTGCCAACACATGAACATGGATTATCAAAATTGTAATACAGAATTTGGTCATATTGTCACTGTTACTGGTATGGACCAGTCTCTAAATTGATAGATTTTACAAATGTTTGGTTATGGTGTTTACAGATGGAGCACAAAGTAGGTATGCATTATGTTTGTTGGAAATTTTTTTAGAATATTTTGACAACTATCGCAGTCCATATTTCATCGTAATTTTGTAATGCATGATAGGTACAGAAACATAGTACAATCAACTCTATAATACATTTTAAATATTGATGTTTGATTTGAAATTGGTTGAAATGGACTTGTAATGTATTCTTTGAGCATAAGATTAAAGTTGTGATTGATAACCTGTCTGGGTTGATTTTTAATAGCAAGAATGGAAAAAAAAACTACTTCAGTCTTGTATTTGTCTAGTACATGTATTTTCACTTGGGTCAGACCAATATCTAAATATATATAAATTGTCTTTTTACTACATTGATTCATATTATTGGCTTCCGTTATATTTTAAAAGTAAACATTTTCAGTTTGTTGTCAAAAATCCAAGGAATGTGAATCTATGGTCAGATCAAAGACAGATGCATTCATGGAAACTTGTCCAAAGCCTTACACTCTGGAAACAATTTAAAAGCAGATTTGCGATTGAATTGGACAAGGATAAAGTTCACAATAAAGTGAAAAACTCCATACATTTTTACATTGTGTTGATTTAGTTCTGATAAGAGACATTTGCTTAATTACACCATTGATTCAAAGTTCACAACGATTGGGTCACAATATTTGGTCATTGAATTTTGTGCACAAATTTTGCAAATGTCAATATTCTTTAACTCTGAGGTACTACAGGTTTAAAGTTCATGTGCATATGAAGTTTGACATTTTGGAGCTTGAGCATCAGGTTGGCATTGTGATTTAAAAACAAAATCTGACAAAATCAAACTTTTGGGGGTCATAACAGCTTCCTTTTAGGGGTATGAAGAAAATTTTGATGACTTTTTCAATCCAATTTTGTTTTTGAAAATAGACTTTAATAGTTGTTTTATATAGTAAAAGTTTGACAACTACAACATCAATCATTCTAATACACTGCATGACTCAAATAAGTAGCTCAGTCCTGATGTAATATACTCTAATGTCAGCAACATTGTAAAAGCAGAAACTACAGTAAACTCCATCCAAAAATTTGGTCCTGGTGCAGATTCAGTTTTGAATTTGGTATATTATTATATTAAAAATAATTATTATAATATAAATGCATTATTGAAGGATACTGTATGCACATTAGTTTTGGCACAGTTATTAAATAGTAATACATGCCATATGTTTGAGCTATTTTCCACATTTAACTTTGCGTCAGATATTTCCAAATTTTCTGAAAATTGGTGAAAATGCTGTAAACAATGGCCGCAAAAGCAACTGAAGTTCAGCATTAGTAGGAGAAAAATTTTGACCATCCTACAATGCATTCACCAATGAGACTATGCCAGCCTGCCTCTAGGCCTTTCTTTGCAAATGGTTGCCAAACTCTCTTAACTTGAAAAGTTTGAGTATAGAACAGACAAATGCAATTAATGCTTTAAAATCTCTGTGAAGGGCAAGCAGATTGGTTGAACATGTCTGGATGGAGGTATTTTTTCTCTTGTGTTTTCTCTATTAAAAATCCATGTCTTGCTTGTGGTACACTGCAGACAAGACACAAAATTCAGATAGGATTCAATACATACTTTGACTCTCACGCACAAGGAATTATCTTCAAAGCCTCGAAACATATCTGTTCAGAAAACATTTTTCTTTTGGAGAAAATATAGCAGATGAACATGGATTTTCAAAATTGTAATACAGAATTTGGTCACATTTTCACCGTTACTGGTGTGGACCAGTTTCTAAATTGTTTGATTTTACAAATATTTGGTTATTGTGTTTACTGGAAGAGCACAAAGTCAGTATGCATTACATTTGCTTCATAGAAAACTTTACAATATTTTGACAACTATTCTCTTTTCCGAGTCAATATCTCATCATAATTTTGTAATGCGAGATAGGTGCAGAAACATAGTAGAATCAACTCTATCATACATTTTAAATATTGATGTTTGATTTGAAATTGGTTGAAATGGGCTTGTAATGTATTTCTTGAGCATAAGATTCAAGTTGTTATTGATATCCTGTCTGGATTGATTTTTAATAGCAAGAATGGAAAAAATTACTTCAGTGGTGTATTTGTTTACTATATGTATTTTCACTTGGGTCAGACCAATATCTAAATATATATAATTTGGCTTTTCTACATTGATTCATATTATTGGCTTCCATTATATTCTAAAAGTGAAAATTTTCAGTTTATCAAAAATTTAAGGAATGTAAATCTATGGCTAGATCAAAGAAAGATCCATTCATGGAAACTTGTCCAAAGCCTTACACTCTTGACACAATTTAAAATCAGAGTTGGGATTAAATTGGACAAGGATAAAGTTCACAAGAAAGTGTAAACTCCATACATTTTTACATTGTGTTGATTTAGTTCTGATACATGTAAGACATGTTTGCTTAATTACACCATTGATTCAAAGTTCACAACGATTGGGTAACAATATTTGGTCATTGAATTTTGTGCTCAAATTGTGTAAATGTCAATATTCTTTAACTCGGAGGTACTACAGGTTTAAAGTTCATGTGGATATGAAGTTTGACATTTTGGAGCTTGAGTATCAGGCTGGCACTGATTTAAAAACAAAATCTGACAAAATCAAACTGTTGGGGGTCATTGCACCTTCCTTTTCGGGGTATGAAGAAGATTTTGATGACTTTTTCAATCCAATTTTTTTTCAAAATGGACTTTAATAGTTTTATATAGTAAAAGTTTGACAATTACAACATCAATCACTCTAATACACTGCATGACTCAAATAAGTAGCTCAGTCCTGATGTAATATACTCTAATGTCAGCAACATTATAAAAGCAAAACTACAGTAAACTCCATTAAAAAATTTGGTCCTGGTGCAGATTCAGTTTTGAAGTTTGTATATAATTTTTATTAAAAATAATTATTATAATATATATGCCTTATTGAAGGATACTGTATGCACATTAGTTTTGGCACAATTATTAATTGGTTATACATGCCATACGTTTGGGCTATTTTCCACATTTAACTTTGGGTCAGATATTTCCAAATTTTCTGAAAATTGATGAAAATGCTGTTAACAATGGCCACAAAAAGCAACTGCAGTTCAGCATTAGTAGGAGACCAATTTTGACTATCCTACAATAAATTCACCAGTGAGACTATGCCAGCCTGTCTCGAGTCATTTCTTTGCAAATGGTTTTCTAACTCTCTTAACTTAAAAGTTCGAGTATAGAATAGACGTGCTTTAAAATCTCTGTGAAGGGCAAGCAGATTGGTTGAACATGTCTGGATGAAGGTATTTTTTCTTTTGTGTTTTCTCTATTAAAAATCCATGTCTTGCTTGTGGTACACTGCAGACAAGACAAAAATAATTCAGATAGGATTCAATACATACTTAGACTCTCAAGCTCAAGGAGTTCACTCCAAAACCTCCAAACCAATCTGTTCAGAAAACCAGTTTTCTTTGAGAAAATATGGCCCTCT